>VZRQ01009416.1:1494963-1627665 GCA_013397975.1 Machaerirhynchus nigripectus | reverse complement strand
AATAGATACCGGTAGGTAAACATGCCTGATGCTTACAGTAAAGTGCCTGGGAAATTCTACTACAGGAATGAAAACATAGAAAGACTGCAAAATTCAGGGCGACAGTCAGGTAATTAATTCAAAGAGTAATAATGTTTGTAATACCTGGAACAAAACCACCTGTCTTAAGAGTACAAGTTCTTGCTATAGATGGGTCTCATAGAACACTTAAAACTTATATCTGGGAACCACCGAAGCAAAATAAGAAACACCCTAAACTTTTACATATGAAAGAAGTATGTATTATTTGGGTTTTTTACACGCATATGCATCAGAATATGCATAAATATATTTTATTATTTCAATACATCATTCCATTCTAATAAAACAGCAAACATTTTTGGCAGATACTAAATAGGGACCGCATTTTTTAATAGTTGTGTGCATTACTTATGCCCAGAAGGTAGAAGAAAGAAGGCAAAAACCCCCACTCCACATTTACAATATGCATTCAAACATGTCTGCCTCTACTCAGAGAAATCTCCTTATAATGGTATTGATACACAGATGGAGAACTTCAGTGTGAATAAATGGAGGATTGCACTGGGGAATGTGACATTTTCCAAATGCACATAAAGTGCTACATAGGAGAGATGATTTTTTTTTTTTGTTCCTGTAAGGAAGACACAAATATATGAGATGATTGGTAAATTTTTTGGGTCTGACCTCTTTCTAGCAAAAGGTAATAGAATTAAGCCCAGGCTTATAACAGGTGACTAAATAGTACTGTCCAAGGTAGACTTTCCTTTTTCAGTTGTTTCATGGCGTTATCTGGTTGTCTCTGACAACTTGATGCAGGTGCTGGCTGCCAAAACACAAGTATTCAGCATAATTTTGGGTGCTCTAAGATTAGATATCCTGCCTGCTGCTCCTTTCCCACAGGGGCAGAGGATCATCTGTGTCCTGGGATGTATTTGCCACACTCTGCAGGCGACCTGGATGCCAAAGCCATCCAACAAGGTACTCACCCTGAGGTTTAAGGAAGTGACTCATATCCTGGGTGGGTGGCTGGTGGAAACCAGCCCCTGCCATCCGGAGTGACTCCCTGTAGGCAGGTGCAAAAAGGGAAGCTGCAGCTGGCCGAGCTCAGAGCAGCCTGACCCCTGGCTCCTGAGAGGTGCAACTTGGTGGAAAGGCTGACACTTCTGCCACTCTATTGTTCCATAGCTTGGTTTGTAATTTTTAAAGAATTATTATTAATTTGTAATAAATATTTTGTTTAATGTTTTGTGTTAAAAAAAAAAAGACTAAATAAGTCTTCTTAATTTAAAATTACTGAAAATAACAGCCTAGGAAATTTGTTTCAATTGAATAACCAAAGATGTCTGACATAGTGTCCAAGAAGTAACTTTTTGCAGTCTACAATCCTCATGTGGATTAAAATTGGCCTAAACCTCTCCCCATTTCATATGTTTATTTGGTGTTTTGAAATTGGGATGTTATAAATTTTAGTAAAATATGAGTTGGTGAATAAATACAGGACTACTTTTTCCTTCTTCAGCATGTGTCAGTCACCAGCTGCTGAGGTTTTGGGTTTTAAACTTTAGCATATAAAGCATCAGTATGACATGGCTTCTGGTTCCCTGCTGAAGTGTTCTCCCTGCTTCCCAGAAAATCATTAGATGCCATTGTAGCTCACTCTATTATTGTAGGATTTTGCCATCAGCTGGGTAGGAAAAAAGGAAACGAAAAAGCTCAGAGCCACCTATTGTTTCTCTAATTTTCATCAGTCGATCCCTGGTACCAAATAGTTCTGACTGAATGAATCTGAGACCTGCAGAGCCAGTACACTTCCCAAATTTAGGCCCAGGTTTTAATAGTTTAATGAAATGCATAACTTCTGCTCTGTTGCAATAAACACTTAATGCACAGCTATGTTCTAAGGCTCCTGTTGTTAGGGATGATTGCGACAGAAGGATTAAAGGAGACAACATTTTAAAATGCCCTATTAGTCCCTCAACTGGTCCACATCTTACAATAAAGGATAGATTCAAATAAAAACTAGGTGTAAGAGTCATAGCATTGTGACCTTCTACATACACACTGGCTATCTGCTCAGCTGGCCTTTATGCCATACACTCCAAAATCAAATCAAGGCATTGCTTTGACCACAAACCCCAGCAGGTTTGTGGCACATTATTCAAGTCCCCGAATGCTGATTCATGGTGAATGTGCTTCATTTGCTGCCTGGATGTATCCTCACACAGAGTGAGGAAGGTGTGAGATCTACCTTATGCTAGGCTGCATTTGGCTGTAAGAGTAATTCCAGCGAAATGGGAACAATATGAGATTATGAATGCCAGGTATGATGGATGGACACTTTGCAAGGAGAAGAGAAGGCATCAGCACCAGCACCAGCACCATGGAGGAGATATCCATAGTGCTCTAACCCAAATGGCAGAATTTAGTCCACATACAAGTCCTTTATAAAGCTTTGGAGGAGTTAGTGTTTAAATAACAAATCATTAAAAGGTTTTGCTAGCTCTTTTAGAAGTGTAATGAACAGATGAAACGAAATTACCCAAAAAGCAATAAAAAAAACCCGAAGGCATATAGAGAGACATATTTAAAGACAAAGGTTAAAAGCAACAGTTCAGTCACTACTTATACTAAGACTAGAATTGAAATTAAGTTAAAATTGTAAAGCTATTTCTGAGTACACAAATAAAAAATGTCTGACGTGTGGATTTAGCAGCACTGAGAATTATGGTTTGGAAGGCAGAGAAGAGAATTTTGGAAAAGGGATGAAAGGTAGCCGTGAACATCAAAGACTATGACCTGTGATTAAAAGAAGCTTTAAAGCTAGCAGACAAATGTGACTTGTTAGGGTAATAACAGATCAAATTTTTCCTATACCTTCACTTTTATAAAGACTTTCTACAGCACAGCAATGTCGTCTTAAAACCTCATGTTTCATGTCCCAAGCAATCTGCTTTAAAGCCCTAAGAAGAGCTTTAATGATGAGCAGTCTTTCAAAAGAAAGAATAAAATACATATTTTACAGTCTCCATAAAGTCATTGTGCTATAGTTTTTCTTGATGCAAATTGGAAAATTTAGGTATGAACTGAAAGGCACCAGAAGTCAGATGAAAGCTGCCTGTTCAGACAGAAAGCCAAAGAGCACATCAATATCAGACATTCTCAAAAAAAAATTGTATTTATCTTAAATTATAAGTGTCCCACATTGTAGTAAATAGAATCACTTTCCTGTTTCTTTATCACCTCCTCTCTCCCTTCGCACTGTGTTTTTTCAGATGATTCCATTTCCTGAAGCAGGGAATCATCTGCATTATGCATATGCATGCAATGACTTCCTTCTGTTTTTCAATAATACTCCTTTCAGTGGAGCCTTGAGTGTGCTGGTTTTGGCTGCAATAGAGTCAGTTTTCCTCACAGTAGTGGGTATGGGACTACTTTAGGTTTGTGCTGAACACAGTGTTGATGATATAGAGATGTTTTTGTTATTGCTGAGCAGAGCTTGTGAGGAGCCAAGGCCTTTTCTGCTTCCTGTAATACCTCACCAGTGAGGAGGCTGGGGGACTGCAAGGACCTGGGAGGGGACACAGCCAGGACAGCTGACCCCAGCTGACCCAGGAGATGTCGCAGACCATGTGGAGCCATGCTCAGCACAGAAAGGTGTTTGCATTCCCAAGTAACCATTACATGTGATGGAGCCCTGCTTTCCTGGGGATGGCTGAACACCTGCCTGCCCAGGGGAAGCAGTGAATCAGTTCCTTGCTTTGCTTTACCTGTTAAACTGTGTTTATCTCAACCCACGAGTTTTCTCACTTTTACTATAACAAAAGACCACAGTGACTCCTTCTCATTATGAGAAGCTACTCTGTTATTTTGTTTTTAACAGAGATCTTTAAATATTTGCTCAAAGTGGCTTAAAAAAAGCCAGCAAGGCATTTTTAATCGAACGCTGTGAGTTAACGTTGTTTTCCATATTACACATTTCTGAATGTGTGATTTTTGAATGTGCAACTGATCATCTGGATCTTATAACTCACTTTGTAGCATCAGTGGGAGACAGAGGCAATGCTAGTGATGTAATTAGTGAGTTGGATCTCTCTGGAGAAAACGGTCACTGCAATATGCAAAGCACAAAACCCAAGTAAAGCCCTTAAGCAGATAATTGAAGGGTCTTTTTATTCTCCTCTGTACATGAAATTTACCTGATTCTAGATACAGACTCTAAGTCTGGATGAAACTGAGTGCATACCTAAGGACTCAGCAGAGCCCAGTTTACCATCAGGTGTGCTGCTTGTATGGACCAACAGAGCCCCCTGCAAGCCCACAGAGTTCATTCCTTACATGATCTGTTTCCAGTATTTAGCCACACTATTCTCTCAGCACACCATGCAACTGAGCACAAGACTATGGCTTTGTTCTCTTTCAGCTCATCAGCCTGCCAGAATTCCACAGCTTCATATAAGAGATTTGGAAGGCCTCCCCTACTTTATACAAGAGCAGAATTCCCTCATTTCCATTTCCTGCTGCACCACATCGCTCGCCACAAGCAGCACATAGTATGGTGTGTGGACAATGTTATTCTTTCAATCTTATGGTAGCAGTGACCTGTAGGAAAAAATACAGGAAAAATTATAGATAAGATGGCTGTGTTTATGGTTCTTATGGTACTTCAGGACAAAAAATTTAAAAATAAAGTTCCAAAGTTCACAAATGATAACAGATGATGAAGTTGCTTTACCAAGGGAGGTGAAAGTTACAAAGTTTTTCTTCTTTCCTTGTGTAAAGTCGGTACATGGGAATTCCATGTCTGTAGATTAATTTTTTAATCATTTCCTTTTAATCTGATAGCATTATCTTTATCAAGTACTCCTACTAGAGTTTTGCTGCTTTTTTCTTCTGCTTATAGCATGAATATTTTTCCAGAAGTGATTTTTAACTTTCCTTCAGACAGTATTTTCTCTCTGCCAATTGCAGTTTCAATCAATGAAAATGTTAAAAATCAAGTTTAGATTTGAGGCTGCTGACAAGAGGAAAAAATAATTCTATTACAGGATACCTGCCGATGTAGAAGAAGATAATAAAATTTGATTCATCCATTCTGATTCTCTCCAAATTCTATAGGTTAGGCTGAGGCATGAAATGAATTAAAATAGAGCAATTAAGTCCTTCTATTTAAGTCCCCAAAGAACAGACACTACACCCATTACCATAACATCTGCAGATTAATAGTACAATAATTCCTACCAAAATCCTCCCATCTCTTAGTATCTCAGGGAATACCTCTTTGCCAGCTCACTAGACCTAGACCTTTAATGCCATTTCACTACTGGCTGATGTTCAGTCATTTAGCATACGAAGATGAACAAACCTATTGCAAACCTGTCACGTGTGCTGTGACTCTTCAGCTGTACAGTTTCATCCATCAGCTCAAATTTAAAACCTGCAGACTGCTTTCAGCACAATAATCAAGAAACTGAACGCAAAATATAAAAAGCATCATCTAATGCCACTACTATTTTACAAGATCCAGTAGGGCTAAAACTCCACTTAAAAGAGATCTGCCAGTTTTCAAAATGCACTGTTTAGAGATGGTGGAGGAACAGCAACAGAACTGGCAGCAGCACCACAAAGCAGAACTGCCACCCCTGCTTAGCTGCACTTCAAAGCATCCTCAGGAACCAAGCAAAAGAGGTCCCCAGCTGATCTCAGGATCCCCTCTACACCTACCATGTTAAACACTTTAAGTTTTCTATATCACTAAATCTTAGAATTTTACCAAGTTGGATAAACATTATGCAAACACCTTAGACTTACAGCATACGTTCACAGAAGGTTAAGCCCTATTGAGAAGTACATATTGAACTGTGTATACACATACACAATTACAGAATAGGTAATCTAAGCACTAAATTATGTTGCATACTAAGAAGGGAGACTAGTGCTTCCTCTACAGTAAACAGTTTTCATTCTGTGTTAGAGAAAAACATAAAAGGAAAAGAAATGTTCAACAGACAGTTATACTGAATCATTCAGTGACAAAAAAATCAAAATATAAAAAAAATTGATGGCAAAGCTTCAGGTGTAACAGAATTAGTTCTATCAGGATCCAATTCTCAAAAAAGATAAATCTCAGGATATTTCTGGTATCTTTGTTACTCAGTAACGAATTTAAAAATGTTTAGAAAAGGTAAAAACTGTAGAAATCGTGTGTGTTGGCTATGCATGTCCTGTCAGCCTTTCAGGGGCAGCCATATCCTCACAGACTTCCTAAAACTCAGGCTGCCCTCTTGCTTTCCCCTGCTTTATCAGAAGGGAGCGGGGCAGGGGCATCATTTGAAAGACCCACTGGTGTTTTTGAGCTCAAGGACATGCCCCTACCCACCCTCTTGCAGCTGCAGGACTGAAGGCATGAATTCCTGCTCCCTTTTGTTCGCTGTAGGAGAGGGGACATATTTTATTCACCATTAGAACCTCCGTCCATCCCCTCCTGCAAATGAAAGTGGGTGTTGTCATGGAAGCCCCCCACAACTGCACGAGTAAAGAAAGGAGATGTGAGAAAGCAAGCAGGACACGGGCAGATGAAAATTTGGTGCTAGGAACCACAGCAAGATTTATTACTAATTGGCAACTTTTCTCTTCCAGCTAGTGTTTCTTTTTAGTATGGATTGACCTTGAAAAAAAAGCACTTTTGATACCTTGAATAGTAAATATCATCTACTGAAAGTGCTGAAATACACTTTCTGGCTATAAATTACTCACTAGGCTATTTAACTGATAGCTAGTGATTGTCCTCAGCCTGTGTACCTATGGAAAGGTAGGCAGGCAGGTACTAATAACTCCTCTTTCTCCTCCACCCTCTTTACTTTTTCGTATTTTAACAGGTTTCTCCTTTTCTCTCTTTTGTTTCTTTCACAGCCCTTTCTAAGTGGAAGGTAAACCAAATGATGTTTGAGTTAGATGTTTGAATCCACTCTGTTAAATTTACTTGGAAATCAGGTAAAACAAGTATGACCCACTTCAGTCACTGCTGTTGAACTATGATTTCACAGTGTACAAGCATAAGAGCAAAGAATATTTACTTAAAGTGAAGTAATCCTTACACAGTTTTGTCCGTCTGGCAATAAGTAGGGTGTATATCTGGGTAGGACAATGACCACTTAATGGAAAAATAAACAGAAAAAAGATTGTTCTAGAAAAGAATATTTAGCAGTCTCCCACTGAGAACACTTGTCCACCAAGAAATGCCCACATCCTTTCTGATGCAAGGATCACATTCCCTTTGCTTTAATTCCAGCCCCAATTTCACACATCCAGCTCTGGTTTAGCTCTCCCTGAGAAAAATGCTCATAACAACTGATGTGCTTTTCCCCTTGTTGCCACTGCTCAGGTGCCCTGCACAGAGGCACAAGCCCCTTTGCCAGTCTGGGACAGTTGGCAGGGTAAAATCACCCAGGTGGGAATATTAGCATTAGAGGACTTGGCACATGGCATTTTTGGGGAGAATTCAGTTACTAACACTTTGTAGGATGCCCAAAATATTAACAGTAAGCAAGCATGACAAGCATGACAGTGAGCAGACAGGGGAAGCCAAGTGTGCAGCCTTGACTGAAAACTCACACAGTGGCAGGGAGGGGATTTAGGGCTGCTCCTCCAGTTAACTGGGCCATACTGATGCCAAATCAGATCCCTGTGTGGGCACTGTGTATAGCCCTGTGTCAGGTGGCTGTTCTCTGTCAGAGAAAAGATAATGAAACCACAGGCTAATAACTTGGGGTTCATTTAATGTTTCTGTAGTAGCTGGAATATATCAGGAAAACCTGAAGCAGCACCCTCCCTGCTCTGCCTGCTCCAAGGGTGACAGCCCAGGATTACACTCAATTACTTTAGGTCTTTGTTATACAGCAAATGGAAAGCTGCGCTCCAATTAGATATAAAAGTAATTCCAATTTATTAAATTATTGCAGACCACACAGTTCTTGTGAAGCTACTTCTGAAGAGTGTGTCTTACTAAATCTCTTAAAATATATTGACTTTGCCAGCTTTAGCCCACATGGCAGCTCTTCCATTCAGTAACCAAACTGTTTCATGTAGAGATTAACCCAGTGATCCCACACTTGAAAGGGATCGCTGCAGGACTTCATTCATATTCTAACACCACCATTCTGTTGGGAAAGGCTAATTAATCCACAGTAATAGCACGCTGATGAAACCTGAAACCTGAAGGAACTGCTGAAAGATGGCTCTGCTAAGGTGCTTCAGTCAAAACAGCAAGTTTTATATATGTGCCATAAATAGGTATTATGTTAGCCTATAAGATCAACAAAATTATGGGAAATACACAACTAAATCATTACCTGGATATTATATTCATAATTGGCTGCCAAATGTGCCACTTCCTGCATGGTGTTTGTGTTTTAACACTGATCTTTGTGTAAGAGGCAACAGTCTGCAACAGCTAACTAGGATTTCTTATGGTAAAATAAATTGATGAAGAAATTTTTTCTTTACCTTATCCCTGGAATTCAAAAGATTCTTTAAAAAATTTCCAAATTTCAAGAGCTGTTTCAAGAGAATGAGATTTTTGATTTACAACTTTACAAATAAGTATGCAAGTTCTGAGTGAACCTAATTGTAAATTTGCTCTTTGAACTCACATAACAATGAATAATTGTTGGAACTATTTGTTATAGATTTTTGTGAAATAGAACTTAAAATACATGCACACATGCTTAAAATTCCTAATATCACACATTTGGACCACAAACTTAGAGGGAATTACTAAGGTACCTAATTTTGTACAAATGAATAATCTCAGCAAATACAAATTTCCACCTGAAAAGATAATTATTCTTAATTTGGGGCCCTAACGCAACAAAAAACATTTACCTTATTAATCTTAATACTTTAGAAAATAAGTTCTGACTGCTTTTATTTACCATTTTTTGTCCTTGATAGTAACCAGAATAGATTTCAGTTCATATTTTCCTATAAAACCCCATTGTTAGCATAACACAGAGAATTAGAACCAAAGTCCTATTTAAACCACCTCCTTCAAACAACCAGTTTCTGTACAGTTCAGAGCATTGCCAGGGAGCCTAATGTCTCAAAGTATTACTGGAAAGAGAGATTTTGTCAGGCACAGTTTAGAGTGCCCTGGGTGAGAGAGTGAGAGTACTCCCAGGTGGTAAACAGCCAAGCACCTTGGGCATTCACCAGTACAGGTCTTAACAAACTGCATTTCTCACAGTCACACTCCTAACTTCCCTTAGAAGTTAGAGATTTTAGGGGACTAAAACTGCACACTTGGGCACTTGAAGGGCATCTGAACAGTCTCTCCTTTCTGGGCTTGTGAATAGGTAAGGAAAGAACTTCAAATATTTTCCTGCACTTAAAAAGACCATCTACAATTGTATTCTGCGGTGACTAATCAAATATTTGCATCTAGTTCATTAGAATTAAGCAACGCCGTGTTTCTCTAAAATTGTCCACACAATTTTAAAACCTCTTTCCACCCCGACTTCTTGACAAGAGCTGCTGCAAACCAGTGCGTCAGAACCCGCGCCACCGCTTTCCAACCAGTGAGAAATATTTGTCAGAGAAACACGCTACCTAAAGGTCACTTCACCTCTCCTCACCTCCCTCACATTTGCCTCCCTGTCCAGGAGAGTTTTAGTTTAAGATCTTCAAGTTCAGTCTCCAAAAGAAATTCTGCGTAAAATCAGAAGATGAGAAGGAATGTGGGTGGCACTGCCGAGCCTGTTTGCCAGACCAGTGACTTTCACAGAGCCCTGAGCAAGCACATGCAGCTTGTGCACTGGCACCACACTGCTGTCTTTGCTTGAGCAGAAATCATTTGGCTGTCTGAAATAAAACAGCACAAACCAGAAGAAACAGCTTTCTGTGAATAATTTGAATTTAGACATTCTCCTTTCAGCAGATCAGACTCAGAGATGATACTAACTCATTCTTGCATGTGAAAAGCCAGTATGGGTGATCAGATTCAGCAGTTATTCAACTGAAGAACAGTGCAGGGCCAAAAAATACATAGGGACTGTGAGGTGGGGAGCAGCAATGGGAAACAGGAAGTGGTAATCCAAGAACCCAAGAAAACACCACCTGGGAATGACACTGTGTACTTGCTATTAGCCTGACAAGATTTGACTTTGCACTGGAAAATAATTAAGATTATTGCATTTTTATAGGTGAATAAAGTGAGACCAGGAAGTGGAAGCTGCTGATAAGATTGTAAAAAATACCTCACCAAAATCTTGTCCTCTGTAGAATGGCCCAGATCAGCCAGGCCAAGCTCATAAAATTAGGGAATAATAAATAAATGCCTCAATAAACAGATAATTGCCTTGTTCCTGTTCAGAGACAGTGCACTCAGCCACACTGTCTTTAGAACAACATTTAAATAATCCTTCTAGAAACCCTGAATATAAACAAATACGATTTATCTCTTCTCCAAAGCAGGAAATTGAAGTAATGAAATTAAAATATTTTTCCAAAGCTACAATTCAAGCCATTTGCAAATAGGATTAGATCTCAAGATCCTAGACCAGCCTTCTGCACACTAGAATACATAAACTCTCTAATAAGCTTTGGGGAATACTTTCTTAAAATAAGAATTTTTTTAAAAATCACTTTGTCTAAATCTGTGTGTTAGACTGTAAATATAGTAGTAGGAACAATCCATACATCTTACTGATTAGGAAAAGATTATATGTTGATAAAAAAAGCTGATTAGACGGCTGCACACACTGTGGACCAAAGAAATACTTCATACAAGTGAGAGTACAGGGGCACAGATTATTCTGCAGAGCATCAGATGCAGCACTTGGTTTCACCCAGGCTGGCTTTGATTCTGTGGGTAACCTTAAAACAGTACCAGGTGGGATTGTTTTACTTTCCAGTCTTTCTTGGTTTGTAGTTCTGATTCACTGTAATCCAGAAATTAATATTAGTTACAGGGAAAAAATGAGAAGAGAGAGATGCTTATCAGGGTGTTCTGAGGCTTAATTAATATTTGCAAAGCTCTTTGAGCTTCTTTGATGAAAGAAACCATAAAGGGCAAATCGCTATCTTATTATTATTTTTATTATTATTAATTACTTTTCTATTGAATTCATTGTGTCAATATATGAATTGTTGAACCCACTTGCTTCACCAGTTGTTGTACTGTGCTCTTTACAAGTGCTCTTTAGAAGCTTCATTGTGGTGACTGAGAATATCGAGGAGGAAATAAAACAGAGGATAAATAAAGTCTACTTACAACTTCTAGACACAAGTTTGAAACAAGCATTTTATCCACTGATCTGGAAGATATTGTTGCTATAGCAATGATTACATCCGATCACAGTGACTATTTCCTTAGATACTGATGTGACTGTCCCTTTGAGCACTGAGCTCCTGGATGTTTACAAATAGTCTGCCAGAAAAAAAAAATCCAAACATTTCTTTTGGAAGTTTACTTATGTGTTTCAGTCATGGTTAGGGTGCTGCACATGGAAACTGGCTGTCCTCTTCCATGAGGGGCAGGTCTATATAAGCAATACAAATTTTTATAACTAATCACCATCTAAACATCAGATGAATCATTGAAAAGAGAATCCATATCTAGAATTCATTTGTAAATCAGTCAATTTTGACTTCATATTTAAAAGTTAGGGTTACTTGTTTGGGTGTCCACATACTTAATTTTTAACACTTCTTTACACCTTCCCTCTTTTCTGTAAAGATAAGGAATGTTAATTAAAAATATTAATTTAAAATTTCTCCCTCATTATTTTTCTTTTCCATTAAAAATAGTAACGAGTCTCATCATAGCTAAACTCATTTTGAAGTCTCTGGGAAATAAATATTTTTAGCTCACTCTTATTTTATGTACTCACATTAACTTCAGATAGGAAATCTGAAACTTCTGTGATTTTTTTAATTGTATTTTTTTTTTTAAATATCAATTACTGTTTTCTGTTGCTGCTGAAGTAAAAGTACTTGTTTTTCAGCTTATGTAAATCTATATTGTTCCAGTGGAGTTTGTCTTCCAGCACCTGAGAATCAGGTTTCTGCATACCAAATTCAAAATCTTTTAGCTGCATGTGATTTACTAGCAAGAGAAAGCTTCTCCCTCCCGTGCAAAGGGATATTCAAAGGCTGCGTTTCCATTTAGAAAAATCATGGTTATGCACTTTAGGAAGTGTGCATTGATTCATTTCCTCAGCCAAGGATAGCGAGGAGCACAGACGCTGTGGAAGAAAACTGCTTTTTCAAGGGTCACCACAGCAGCCTCTCTTGTGCCAGTCACTCCTATCAGCCACTATTCCCACAGTCATTTCTGTACACGAGACACTTCTCCTGTTAGACACCAAGCTTGCCTCCAGTGCACAGATTTGTTTATAGCTCACACTTCTCCCCTTTCCCCTCCCCCTGTTTGTGCCAGGAACAAGCTGCATTATTTTTCTCTTTGTGAGGACGTCATTTAGTTTTCACTCAGCCTGTAATAAGGTTATACTACCATTAAGAATTAAGTATGTTTTGCCACCAACAGATTTGACCACTGGAACATACTAATTTTTTAATTTAATGCTGTTTCAAAAGAGGAAAGCAAAGCTAAAATTATTATTATGAAAATTAGACTAGCATTTGGAAAGAAAAGACAAGCACTTTCACAGCAAACAAAGAGATCTGTAATAGCACATCTCTATAGTCAGCCAAGTGCTTTGATTACTTTTTTTTAAGCAGCCATTTTCCTTTATTTATAAATTTGGAATTATAATGAAAGTTGGCAATTGAGTAGGTTACAATTTTAAAAAGTGCTGTCAATAGGGATGGCAGTGAGAATACTGAAAGGTGAGATGAATAAACACTGTGGAGAACACGTAGAATCTTTTACTCTTTGGAAGTTTGCATAAAGCTTGGAAACCGTGGGAATAGCTGTCACTGCAGGCTGGAGAGCTGCATGGTGATGTCCAAGCTGCTCTGCCCACAGAGCTCAAGCACAGATTCCTCTGCAGACCCCTGCCCTGCAGTCCCCTGCAGTCCCCTGCTTTCTTCAGCTGCACGTGGCACGGGACCTGGCTGCAGCCCACATCGCTGCGTGGGCTGCTCCTCTCAGACTCAGGGATGGGCTCACACACAGCTCACACTTTGCAATTTTACCTCAGAAATGCCTGCAAGCATCTGCACTGCATTACAGACGTGCTAAGGGGTTTAAGCGTTGCGTGCCTTGTTCACACCGATTTCCAAACTCACTCTGACTTCCTTGATTTCCAAGGAAAATTAATTAGGACTAATCTCATTTGTTTCTTCCCACTGACTACCAAAGATGCTAGATCATTCTATAAAATGTTTCTCAGTTTTATTACCTAGCATGTTTTATGACTGCAATAATTGCAAGATTTAGTTCTTTAATCTTCAACACATCATCTCAATGAATTCACTTTATTAGATACATTGAGGGCTAAACTGCTTTTGTATTGAAAAACCCTGAAAAATATCTGAATAGACTTGAAATATCAAATCTTATGACATAATTGCAGATAACATAATAATAGCTACACCATTCAAGAATATATCCCATCAGAATGTTTTCATTCTCTAAATGAAGGATGAGAGCAAACATATATCTTAATTAACCATTTAATCATGTCTTTATAGGTCTCATTGCTTCAAAGCCTAACACCAGCATTTCTAACAATTAAAAAAGCAGGCAGACAAGATTCTTGAGGCTGCTGTTGCTTTTAATCCCTGAAAGCTGGATGTTGCAATCCTCAAAGATCCTTACCAAATGGAAATAGTGTACTTAGAACTTGAAAAATTTTTCACCACAGTGCAGATTTCTGGCTCCTGTCCAAGAAACATTCCCTTCTCCTCAGCCTACTTCTCAAACCCTGTAGCTGTTCTTAGCAACTGATGATATCATCTGACCTTTCCCTCTATTCTCACTCTCTGAGGGTATGTTCATATTCAGTATTGAATATACCATTAAACTGGATCTGATATTTAATTCTGAAATATTAATCTTAAAAGAAGAGAATGTGCACTGACTGGCCCAAAATGGATGATGTGTCACTAGGGTAGCTTATCCGTAGAAAACATCAAAATAAACACACAGCCAGGAGGTCAATTACTCTAATTCAAATAATATAATCCTGTACTTCATCTACTTGGGTTTTTTTCAAAGACATTAAGCATTATGTACAGGAATAATATTTAATGTGATGGAATTTCCTAGTGCTTAATTGTTTTGCTGAAATGTTTGTAAACTTAGAGCTTGGTGCTCCCAGCAATGCAAGAAGGTGACACAGGAGTGACCCCTCAGGACAAAGCCAGTTGCCTGCACAGTCTGCCCTGTCTTGGAAGGTGCTCAGTTAATGGTGTCAGAGGAAAATTTTAAAACCAGACCAGACCTACAGGTTACTTTTTTAGAGTGCCTCCCCAGTTTCAAACTTTGCTTTCCAGACACTAGCTCAGGCAGAAGTGATACGTGTACATTTAAGAGCTAGCTGACTTGCTGTATATATTATAGCATATATACCTGGGTCTTGTTGTTGTTTGCTACATTACTATTCAAATTACTGTAGGGTTTCTTTCACACCGATGTCTTAGATACTGCCACTTGTGCAATTACTAACAAAGTACTCAGAGAGTATAAGTACAAACGTGACACTTTCCCCTCCAATTCCTGCATTTTTAAATGCTTTAAAACAAATTTGAGCCTAGTAATAAAAGCTAGCACAAAAGAAAATGAAATAACTTAATTATGGAAACTGACTTGGAATTTTTTTCACTTTCAAAGAAACATTTATACTTCTTCCATATTTAGACACTCAGAAATGTCAATTTTCATTGCTGTGTGAATTTTGTTGGTAATTTCGATTACACCAAATATTGACTGCCTTGGCCAAGCGGAATTTTTTTCACTGCCTTTGTTTAATTCAAGTAATTGAAATGCATATTTGGCTTCCCCCCATACACACACGCTTGTCTCTCTAATCTCTTTTTGTCTAACTGAAACAGCTTTCATAATATTCTGTAGAAAAAAAAATAACTTCATGGAAATCCCATTCTCTAAAGTAGTCTTATGTTGACAGATTTATTTCATTGGGTCTCTAAACACATTCCTTTACAGATGCTAAGTATATCGTTTCATAGGCCATTTACCTTTATAGTTATGGACATTTTAGGACTATTGAAGTATTAAAATACTAGATCTTAAGCTATATACACTGTAAGTTGAAAGATAAATAAATAAGCTGAATAAGTGCATATCTCTCTGCACACTATACAACAAAGGCACGTACCAGCGTGAGGTGGTATAAAGATTTTATCAGCACAAATTTAGAATAACCTCATTAATTCTGAGTGGTGCAGCCCCAAAATGAATTATCTCTGTCACACTATGAAGACCTATACAGTGCCAACAGAGGGTATTACAGGAAAGTTTTGCAGAAATGGATAAACTTGTTTAATACTGTCTTCTTGATAACCCTTTGCACTTGAGGTTGGCACTTTAAAATCAGAAACTAATAAATTTCCTACATCCAGTCGAGATGGCCAGATGTCTGCCTACATCATAAAGTCTGACTTCTCTACTTTTTTAATGACAATTTTATGCATGAGTGGAATGCTAGCTTTCCAATGGCATCTTAATACAAAAACAGGTAAGTATATTTTATCTCTAGGTGAGCACAATTTCTCAGGACTGTTGCAAAGTAGATGTGTCTCACATAATTCTGCCCACGTGTCGTGCTGTGAGGAAAACCCAAAAGACACGTGAACACTGCAGTCATTTCTGTGTCTAGAACAGACTCAGCACAGCAGATTTGTCAGAGCTGCTCGTTGATGGCATTGGCAACACAGCCGTGGCAGCACACGAGAGGGGCTCAGCAGAGGCTGACTTTCATTCAGTGGTCTTGTGACAGCACAGCTTGGCCTAGATAAGCAAGTTTAAAGCCAACTTTGTGTACAAAAGTGCAGGGGATCACTTCACACTTGTCACTCTTGGTTGTTCAGATGGTAACAGGGAAACTTTATAACCATCCCAAACCAGAACCTAATCTCTACCGCATGATCTCTTGCGTGGCAACAACTCCATGACACTGATCTACATTTCTGTCTTCACCAAGACACTTTATACAAGAAACTCTGCTTACAGAGAATCTCCAGGGCATCCTGCTGCAAGCCTTTCTGGTAGAAATCACAGCACACCTGTATTCCATTTTCTACATAGGGGAGTAAAAATAAAAAGTCAACTCTAAGTTTAGAGTAAGGTCAGTAATTTTAAAGCCTTCAAACTGGCATGGGTCAAACTATCTTGTGGTTTCTTTTGCCATCCATTACACTTTCTGGAAGTGGTTATCATCTAAAGTACTACAGGGAGCATTCCCCTGAGAGGCATTCTCCAGAGCAGAGGGCAGGCTGCTCTCCATCAAAGCCACAGCTATGAAATATACTATGCTGTTGCAGAGCACGATGAGCCAGAGTCTTCACTGAAGTCCCAGGGTAAAATTAATCTTTTTAAACATTAGACATTTATCCAAATCACCAGCTTGATAGCCCAGTTGTCTTATAGAAACAACTTAAATTAATCCCATTTGAAGGGGCATTTAAAGAATAACAGAAAAGAAAAAAGAGAATGGCATTTACTTTTTTATTTATGTCATTTTCAGTATAGATAGAGCTCACAGAAATACCCATAGTTAATAAAAGAAAGCACTTCTCAATGTAACTATCTTGCAGTTGCTCTCATTACACTACACTTTAAATATCTGAGATTAAATTCTCCCTCCGAATGTCATTTTAAAAATAGTTTTAGGAGAGTAATTCATCCATTTCTGAGACAGGGGCATTTTTCAAACATGAAAAATAAATCGTTTATGAGAAAGCTTAACAGCTTCATGATTTGCAATGGGATTCTTCAAAGTTTGGAAGCAACTTGACTTTTAGGATACTGCATTGGAGGTAGAGTATGCTTTCTACCAATCAGTCCTAACTGAACTGCAAGGTTCAGAATTATTATCTGTGCATGCTCTTAAAAGGTGACATCAAAATCCTCTAAAACTTTAATTTGCACTGAGCAGCCTCTTCCCTTTAATAAACATGCCTAACTTTAATTTCTCCATTTTTTTTCTTTAGCCTTAGAAAAAATTACGATCCTGGTAAGCAACCACTACATATATAATACAGGAGAAATATGACTTTTAAATTCTTCTTACAGAGAGAGAACCTTATACGAATAAGAAATGTAGCTTATTTAGATTATATCTGTAGTCTATTTTGTTAGAACAGATCAGAGGTTTTCCCTGAGTTAGAACAAGTCAGGTCATAAAAATAGAAACCATCACTTTTCACTTACCTAGCAATAAAATTTGCCTCTCCAAACCCTTCAAGCTATTTTCATTATTAACAAACTAGCTCAATGTTACTGCAGATGTCCAGGTGCCGTAGGAGGTTTTTGTTATTATTTTTTTTCATGTTTGGCTTCAGATATAGAACTGATATTAAACTATTGCTTATGTAAAAGACAGGACCAAAATAGAGAAATTTAATATGAATCTGAATTTCTTTCCATTCCCAGGTTTTATCACTACTGGTTTGGTTTAAACCAGCTACCAGTTTACCTTAAAAAATTCCCACTGTAACCATAAATATAAATATTTATAAATTATATAATCTTTCCTGTTTATATTGTAACTGACAAAAACCTCACCCAGTGGCACAAAATACAGCTGTACTGACCATGGCAGAACAAATTGCAAGGGCACTTCTGAGAGTTATAAATATTTGTGTGCACTCTAAGTCTGGGTCATCTAGCCCAGAGAAGGATTTGTGCAGTGGGCAAGGCCACCATCGAGTATATCCCCAGTCATCCTTTCCCTCAAAGGGGAAGCGAGGGAGTCCTGATCTATTGAAATTCTTGGATTGCTCAGGCACAGTGGGGCAGGAGAGAAGTCTTCTCTCCATTAACGTTTTATTTACTGCCCTGGGAAAAAATGTTTCCCTGCTAGAAATTGATTTAAAAGTGTATCAGGAGATTTTAAAGAGAAAGAGCTGCAAAGAACTCGCCACTCTTACAAGCTTTATTACGAGCTATATTGTACTGCTACAATTCAATAATAGTTGGAGATACTATGCTGGTTTGAGGCATAAATTTCCTGTAGTGGTCTCCTGTTCAGTGCTTAGGTCAGGATCATGAAGTCAGACATTCTATAAACAGTTATTATAAAAGTATTAGCTTTCCTGAGTCTCAAAAAGAAGAGGAAAACAAGTCTAAACTATAAGTTATTTTCCTGGCTTAGTAAATCAGAGACAGGCTTTTGGTTTTAGTGAGCTGTAGCTCCGCAAGGTATTCCACATTTAATCTACTCCGGTCTTGTCATTACTTGTCCTTATGCCACTTTTTCTAAAGTTGCAGCAGACACATTTGCTATCACAGGTGTATGCAAAGCTCTGCCATTTGTCTTTAAACACAATAGCACTGATTTGGCCCGTCAAGAGCAGGCAGGATAGACTATGACACAGGGAATTAAAATCTCACTCTGGGGAAAGTTTTATGAGGTTTTTCCCATTGTCACCTTCAAAATACCACCAAAGGGAAAGACTTTCCTGTACAAGCTATATCTATATCTATATTGAAGGCCCTCGTTTGGGGGGCAGGGCTGACCTGCTGGATTGGGGTACCTGGTGTCTGTCGTACTCAGACATGAAAGAACCACGCAGACACCATTCTGTCAGGATAGGAGCCAGGGCCAAAAGAGAGGGCCAAGAAGGGCCAAAGAAAGGCAAAGAAGGTGCAAAGAAGAAGGAAGAAGGGCCCGGCTCTTTATTCAGTCAGTTATATATCCTTTTAGAGACAACCATGGATTGGAGGATGGGGTTACCACCTCTCCATGCACTGGTCAGACCAAAAGTCTATCATAATTCTCCACCTAACAAAAAGGATGATAATAATAAGGACCGGTAGGTAAACATGCCTGATGTTTACAGAAAAGTGCCTGAAAAATCCTACTACAAGAATGCAAACATCGAAAGACTGCAAAACTCAGGGCGACAGGTGTCCCAGCTCCTGTCAGATGGTCAGGTCTCTCTTTGCTCTGTGGGTCACCGTGAGTCCAAGCCAGCCCCTGCTGATGTCCTCGTGGTTCAGGCTGCAGCCACTGGGCTGGTGCAGAGAGTTCTCCCAACATCTTCTCATAAAGGACACACACATGGACATGATGAAAGTTATGGACCTTTCTGCACCATTTGGGAAGCCAGAATTACAATCAGATAAACCTGGCAGCCACGTAACCCTGTCATTGTGATTCTGCTCCCGAGTAATTTCCTACAGTCTAAACTGACTCTGAGCAGCCACTCAGGCAAAGCGTGTCTGTCTGGGGCTGTGTATTCCGATGGGGACCAAGGAAGAACAAGCACACTTCTAGTTCACCTAAGCAGCTCTATGACCTTTGCCAGAAATGTTACTTCATTGAAATCCATTTGATATCCTACATTTTTGTCCATTTGGACTCATTAGACTATGAACTCTTTAGGCAGGAGCTGTTCCAGGAAGCTGAATGGTTTTTAATATGTGGTACCATGTATAATGGGCTTCCTAGAGGTTTGCTAAACTAATAGATAGTCAAGCAATTAATAGCATTATATCATGGTCACTAAAATATTTCAAGACACACAATATTCACATTTTAGAACCCACTCTTGTATTTCATATTAGTTTCAAACTCTCCCACCCAGTAGTAAGAAAATGTCCATAGTTCTTGAATGGCACCTTTTACTGTTTATGAACATTGAGAATAGTTGTTCTGTCCTTGAATACACTTAAAATCTACACAGAAGGATAAATATTTAGTCCAGTACACAGGGATTTAGCTGTGTGATTTCGATTTGCATTAATAAATACAAATATTTACAGTATATTTCTCCCAGAATGTTTATGCTCAGAATTGCTGCAATAAGAGAACCATGGGAAATAAAGTATCAAAAAAGTACCCTTCTATCAAGAATATTCTCCAATATCTAATGCCAATAAACATCCCACAGGAAAGACCTTAGCCTAAGAGTGCCCTAGGGTGCTTTTCAGAAAAAGCATTTCTCCGTATTAAACCAGTAATATCAGAGGTAACATTAGGAGGAAAGCAGAACTTTTGCTGCTTTGGAATCAGCACTTCTGTACCATACAAGATCCCTTCTCTATTCACTTTCAGGCTAGACCAAAACTTTGCAGAAACTGTAATACCACTGCCACACCTGAGCCAGTTTTAAAGGAGCTAGCTCAGGTACCAATGGCAATGTATCCATGAAAATGCAGCATTCAGTAAAGATAGGTTTGTCCTGTACCACCCCGTATCATACTGGTAGCATCCAGCTTCCTCAGCAGTTTCTGTAGTCACATACATGACTGCGCTGTAGCACAACTCAAACTTCCCTTGCTGGAAATCTTCCTAGCTCATTCTAGGTGTCTAAGTTTAAAAGAACTGCCTTTTCACTGGGAGAGACAAAAAATAGCGTCAATTAAAAATATGTATTACTTAACTAACTTTGTTAACTAACTGTGAGCTGACAAAGCTCAAATACGTCAAAGATCAGCTCAATGTTTTAACACAGCCAACAGTGACAACACTATCTGAATTCTGCATGTCGAGTGGTGGCTCTGGCTCTTCTTCATGTGTTCACTTCACAGTTCTGCACAGCAGCAACACTTCCTGCCCCACTGAGCTGTGGTGTTGGGTTTGGTGCCAGCACATTTATGCTTAGCACTGAGCCAAACAGGGCTCAAATTTATGCAGAGCTACAAAGTCCTGGTGAGGATGGACCCTCTGAGTCTGAGATGAGAGCTGCTCCTGGCTGTCCTAGTCAGGTGACCTCGGTTAATCAGCACCACAGTATGAAGACTAACGCCACAAGAAGCACGATTTGGCTTCTCCATGTCACTGTAGCGCCTGGGACGGAGAGATGCAGCACACAAAGATCCAGTGAGAAGATACAGTAACTTTTATTATTTACAATTTCTGCTTATATACACTAAATTGCATAGGTGATTGGTCAGTGGTCGCCCACCTCCTGGAGTGATTGGCTGAAGTCCTACAACACCCAACTCTAAACACTCTCTGCCTCCAACCCAAACAGATCGGGAAAACAGCAGGTGTTCAGATACTGTTTACAAAAACCATCTTATTGTTTTCATAGCTTGCATGAGAAAGGAGAGGTTCTCACAGAATGCTGCAAGGAGCAGGGAAAACCTTCTGCTAGCAGCTTTTCAGTATCCACATTTCCACATGCTTTGAAAAGATTCCCGCCATAGTCTTCTGTTAGCACTTGGCAAAGTCACCTCCAAAGTCACTCAGATCTACTTTGTTCTTACATGCATTTTCCTTTTAAAGGCTTCCCATGACAAAGACCCTGAGGGAATAATTTTTCCTTTTTCCCAGTAGAATTCATCTATTCAGTGTGTCACTATAATTTCTAAGAGTTAGTCCCTTTCTCATTAAATTAGAAGGTAGTGGAATTGTTTTCACTTGCAATCTGAACTAAAATGCAAACTGAATTACGAATGCTTATGGCAGAATCTCAATTCAGTGCCAGAAAAATTAGCATTAAATTAAGAAATTCCCCAGATGACAGCATCCCATCCACCAGACAGAGATACACAGTGTCTGTTTTATGCTGCCATTCCTGTGTGTTGTCTTGACATCAGATGCACCCAGTTGCCATCAGAACTGCATTTAAAATAAAATGCTCACTTTGCAAGCTGTGAACAACACTTGCTGTCCAGCAGGTCTCCTAATCCACCTTTCTCAACTCTCCATTCTCCACTAAGATCAAGGATCGTATAAAGCCAGCTGTACAGATAACACAGTTGTAGCTAACATGCATTCCCACAAGTCTTAAAGCTAAATTTCCTTTTAGCACTTTAACAGCAAAAATCTAGGATTACAAGGACAGAGCTAACAAGCAGCACCAAAGCACTGTCTGGAAAAGAACCAATAAAAGATTAAAAATGAACCCAGTGATTAAATAAAAAAATATATAATAAAGCAAACACCATCGAGCTATTGACCTGACAGCATAGGCAGAGCAGTTCTTCTCTGCAATGAAGAACAAACCTTTTTCATTGGTCACTTATGTTCCATATCCCCTTAGGCAAAAACGAAAACCAAAAGCCACAACCTTAAACCAACAGATAATTCCCATCTAAATGGTGTTTTAAAATGAAACCCTTCAGGTGTCTGTTCTCTTGGGAAAGGACACACATGAGCACAGACTGCAAATGTCTTAGCAGTTTCTGTTTGCACCAGTGTAAGAACAAAAACAACTAAAGGACTGCTATGGATGTCCTTGATTTTATTCCTTTGTCGCAAAAATATACTTTAGAGGAACTGAATTATTTCAACTTTTCCCCAAACTTATATGAGAAGATCAGTTTTCGTACATACCAAGAGGAACTTTGATGCTGTACAAATTTATCACCATTTTTTTTCTAAAAATCAGGCATCCTCCAGGTCATTCTGTGCCCTCGCACTTCAGAGGATGTTTGAAATGCTAAGTTGGTCTTTTTTGGTTTTTTTTCCAATCCTCAGTCTGGGATGTAAAACTGCAGTTACTCTAACATTTCTGATTGTATTGTACAGATAGAGCTTTTATTCAGAAACTCAGAAATAATGTTTTCAGAGTTCATTAGTTAACCTATACAGCCTGTTGTACAAAACAGATGTTATGATGCTCATTTCACAGACTGGAAATCCACTTACAGAGAATTATGTCTTACATAGTACCAAACTGAAGCAAAAGTTATATCAGTATTTCCAGGCTCATTCCTTTAAACTCTATTGTCAAAAAACCCCAAAGAAACAAACAAACGAACCAAAAACAAAAAAAACCAACCAAAACAAACCAAACCAAAAACCAAGAAACCTCCCCTCCAAAAAGAAATTAAAAAAAAAAAAACCCCAAAACACCCAAAAAAACCAACCAACCGAAAAAAAAAAAACCAACCAAAACCAGAGAGACAGACCAAGTCCAACTCAGTTTGAAATTCTGTGTGTTTTTCAAATAAGCATGGATCATAAAGCCACACATAGGGAGACCACATAAAAATTACTTAAGGAAGGAACTGGAATAAAACTAATACAGATTTTTGATTGTGTTCCCCTACTGTTCTCTGCCATTATCACCCAGACTTCTCAGTGGGAAATAAAGGACACTTCAGCACACATGAGTTAGAGGACAGTTATGTCCCAAATTTTAAAAGCTGACCATTAGTAATGTGAAATTCTCGAGATGGAGCTGTTAAACAGAACAATTGATGTACGATTAACTTAAATATTTAGATGCTTTTGGCTTTCAGCTTTGAAGCTAAACAGCTCATGGGGTACACTGTCTCTTCTCTGTGGTCCCTGAAGAATCAAAGTAAATGCTTCTCCAATAAATTGTTGTACATACATGGGCTCAGGTTGGAGAAGAAATATAAGGAAATGTGAAAACATGGGATTTAAAGCATCTAAATGAAACCTTACCCATTTTTTCCCGGACATTAATTTGCTTACTTCCCTCTTTGCTGCTGCACACCCTCCAACAGAGGGTACAATCCCTTTGTACTGCAATAATAACAACAAAGAGCTTTTTCAACAGAGTAACTTTGCAATACTAGAGGTAGAAAATGTAATATTTTCCTACTAGTCAAGGAAAACAGCCACAGGGAGCATCAGTAATTTGTTCACAGTCACCAGGAATTTCTAAAATTATTCATGTCTTTTCAAGGTCTTGTGTTCTACTAAGTGCAAAAGATTACCCTTCTCAAGGTACATAAAGGTTAGTTCCAAAGGAGAATCTAATGTCTCTGTCTTCAAAGGAATCATAATTTCATTCAAGAAAAGAGAGACTCCTTCAAAAATAATGCAATGATCTTATTGGTACCGTTTTTCTTCAATTAGAGCACAAAATGCACAACAATTCTCACATTTGTTCAACATCTCCAATTCTTTCTGTGTACCCAATTAAACATGTCTGTAATAAACATAAATAGACCTTCCACGATATTGTAACCTTCTAGGCAACAATCTAACAGTACAGCAGGTTTCCTATCATCACAAAACACCTAGGAAGGTGTGATGTTTCCAGCTGCCTCTGTATTTCAAACCTTGACTTTTTGCACCTCCCACGTATAACACACTTTTTGAGATGTTTCACAAGGTGAAGATCAGTGATTGTTCAACACTTGGTGTACAGCACTGGACATAACCCCTTAAGAGACCGTGGGACAGACACAGGGATTAATTAACCCAAAACAACAGCAACCAAGCCAATGAAACAGGGGAGTTTTGTTTTCTGACAGAATTCAAGAGAATGATTTTTTTTTTTCCAGATAGTCAAGGAGTCTTGGTCTCCATTTTAAAACTTGCAAACTGCCTATCTTGAGCTTTAATACCAAAAATATTTGCCACCTGGTCTGATTATTCTCTTCAATAGGGTTTACTGATCCAAGAATCCAAGCTTTAGAATCCAAGTTCTTGTTGATCTATACGTTGTTAGAAATTACAACTTCCTGTATTGGCATGGATTGCCTACCCAAAATGCTCAACATTTTAAACAGAGAAAAAGAGAACATTTAGGTGTCATGCCACCTACAGGGATGGATAAAATCTTCAAGTGCAACAGACCATCCCATGTCTGATAGTGAAACTAACAGAGTCACACAGTGATTATCTCTGAATGTTTTGGGTCATTTCTAAAGATGGATGGAAGTCCCAATTCTGTATATAGACCTAGGGCATGCCCGTTGATTGCAGAAGCAGGTATCTGAATTGTATTTCTGGTGCAAATACCCAAAATTAAGTTCTAAATGTAATTATTTTTTGCACATGTTTTGCTGATAGCCCATTACTCTAACCAAAAGCAGATGGCTACGAGGTGACATCCCTGAAAATCAGCAAGCACTTTGTATTTGGCAGTTAAGGCCAGGGAGTCAGACTGATGAATAGTGCAGAGCACTGTAATAAAAACGCTTGAGTCATATCGAGAAGAGTGCATTTGATGGGAAGTGTTGTGTTTATGTCACACTAACAAGTATGCAGATTGAGTAGACAGTGTTAGCATTTTCATCATTCAATCTTAGCCACTTCAATAAATAATGCTGGTTTGTGGACGACAGGACTCTTTTACTGCAGCATCTCAGATGAGTATATAAACATTTATACTTATAGCCGCACTGCTTTCCTTTGTAAAGGAAATTAGGTTCAATCCCATTATTTATTTGCCATGAACTTGCCGAAGGTCACAAAAATGGCCTTTGGGAGATCCTGGAAAAGAGCCCAGGTTTATTGCACGTAAATCACCAAAACATTTAGCCCTCAAAAACCGCTGAGTAGAGAAATATAAAATATAAATAACTTGAAATGGTTTTCCCCATACAAGGGTCTAAGCCACAGGCTGGCTTTGGCTTAGATTGGATCTCTTTCAATTTTATAATTTAAGTAGTTAAACATTTCTTTCCAATAAATAATAAACGAATTGAGCATTTCCTCCCATATTTGGACAGCATATATTACCTATGACTGGATAAAAGATACACAAAAAATAGATTAGAATTATGAATGAAGGCTAAGGGATATAGAAACTTGATTTCTTTGAAAATACAACAGTAGTCCGGTACCTGACTGCATTAGGTTCTAAACAAAAAGTCTCAGATAAATACCAAAATCACTTTCCTCTTCAGCTATGTTTACCTGAAACCAATGCAGTGGCTCTGTTGTGCTTCTCTGGAGATCCAACCAGGTTATATTTGCCAAATCTGAAGTACTCCTCAATTTGCATAATTTTCAGAATCTCTTTTCTCCTTAACCCTAGTGGAAATAAAATTATTGATGTCTATAAATACTGGAAATTAATGTAAAAAGAATTTGTGTAAAAAGAGGTTAAGTCCCGTTAAGGTACTTACATATAATTTTCTAAAATCTGGGGACCTTTTTTCCTGTCTGTCATTTGAAGAGTCATGTCTGGAAGCTGATGATCCAAAGCATGAATAATCTCAAAATAATCCTTTAAAATAGAGTAAACTTGCAATAGTTAAATTGTCCTACTTATTAATTAAGAATAATTTTTAAAAAATCAAAGTAGAAGCTGGAGAGAGAAATGAGATAGAAAGGAGACTGGGAGCCAGAAGAGATGTTGATAGTGATAGGGTTTGATTTGTTGAAAAGGTGACACATGAGAAATTTGCCTGGCCAGAGCCTGGATTTCAGACTCCCCTTCCACATTCAGAGAAGACAGTTCAATGTGGTGTCATCGTTTAGGAATGGTGTTCTCCAATTTAGTACTGCCACTAAAACCAGGCACCACTTCCCATCCTGCCCTGCTCCAGATGGAGGCACAAAAGGCAAAGATCATGGGTCAAGATAAGAATGATTTGCTGGAAAGAAGAATGAGATAAGAAAATGAACAGTAACAGCAACAATTAATAACAAAAGGTGTAAGAAAGGAAAACGATGACACATAAAGCCCCTGACAATAAACCAACACCAGACTGCTCCATCTGCCACCTTTCCTTGACTGGCATGAACCCCTTTTCCCTGGAAGCAAATTCCTTTCCCTCTGCCCCCAGCAATTCCATGAGGTGGCACAGAATAATCTCTGTGTCCCAGCCATGCCCCCTCCTGGCTACTGCAAAAAATTAACCCTGTCCTGGCCAGAACCAGAACACCTGGACAGACCTCTGAGTCATACCTTCACAGCAAATGAATATTTTATGGTTAATATTGGATGAAAAAGGAAACCATCTACTAAGTTTTGCGTGCAAAAAAGTTCTTATCTTATTGCACAAAGTTCCTTTTGGCACTCTTGGGTCTTAGCTGCTGTCTAGAGTAAGAGGTGTAAGAATTTGTGAGCTGTAAGGGTTATATTTGAATCTCATCTCTGTCACTCACAGGACTGCATTTGGCCACCAGGCTGGGGGCTTTGTTAATGGTTTATCTGCCCTAGAGCCTGTGTGTTGGCAGACCTAAATGCAGCATATTCCACAGCTCATGCCTGATACTGCCCTATAAAATAAAACGATGGTCATTCATAGCTTCAAGCAAACTGATATATAGCATTCAGAATAGAAAGAAAACATCAACTGCTTCAAAAAAGCTGAAATCTACCTAAGTGGCTTTTGCAGAAGAGAAAATAAATAGACATACAAGCCCTACAGAGCAAGTTTCTAGTTCATGCTGAAAAAAAGACGTATAAAATACATATAAACTATCAAATGACCTAAAAGAGCAATAATTTCAAAACCGAATCAATTATATGTTTTTTCTTCCAAATTGCAATTAGTGATGCAAAAGGATCATTTAAAAAATTATTTTAAGCATACCTCCTCCAAAGGCACACTGAACAACAATCCTGTAGCACCCAGAACTAACTATTCCAGAGAGTTAACAGACAGTGTCTCAGGAAATTAACTAAAAGCAAGACATAATGTAGTAATTCTCCATGTTCATCTCTGTTTACTGTCTAATTACAGAGTTTTTGCTCTACTGTATTTTCATGTTGCTGAAATAGAGTAAGAATTTCTTTTCATTGATGTAAGCACAATTCGCTTTCTTAAACTAAAACTTTCTTTAATATAAATGCTAAAAAAAAATTAAGAGTGGCAGTCTGTAGGAAAAATGAACAGTTCAGTGCAGAAAATGACAGCAATATAGAAACGCTGGGCCAATGTTTTTTCATATATAGGATTACAGAGAACATATAATTCTCCTAAATGTATAAAGGGTTAAACTTACCCCATCTTAAGCAGTTTGTAACAGTCTCAGAAACCAGGAGATAAAACCTCAGAAGATGTGCAAGTAATTGTAAAAGAGTAACACATATCAAACCCAACACCACTGTAAAATATTTTATTATAGGAAAAGGCAATACGATATTACAGCTGCATGATACTATAACTGTGTATGTGACAGACTAGCAGAATATTGCCCATTTAGAAATGTCCTAGAGGACAGATTGAGAGAATGAATGCTCTGTTAATAATGAGAGATTCCAAAAATGATTCCTGGCAAAAGCGAATTTAACATGGCCCAAAGCAGCAGAATTAACAAGAGCAATGGAAACAGCAGAGAAAAAAATACCAGATCTGCTCATAGAATGCAAATAGTGAAACTAAACCAAAATGAGAATCTATGTACTAGGGGTCTAAACAGTCCATTTTTTTTAACTTCATACATTCAAAATGATCCCGTGTTTTAAACAGATTATTAGCAAAACAAACAAACAAAATCAAACAAACAATTAAAAAAACCTCAAAGAGCAAAACCTCAAAGATGAAAAGCTGTCACTAGACTTAAACAAGCAGAGTCTCCAAAAGAATGAAGGAGAGCCACTGCCTTGTGGTTAGAGAATAGCTACATTGCTCCAGAAATGGAAGAATATGGGACTTTCCCACAGCAAACGAGTAATTCAGAATTAAAAACACTGTCTATAAGCACAAGTCCTCAGCTGAATTAAGCTGTAGTTAATACGAATTAGTTATGACCTTTGCTGTGGTTCTCAGCTGAGATCTAGCATCTGGCAATCCTAGTGGAGCACCCATCACTTTGCACTCATCTTACTTACACTTACTTACAGAAAACCTGGAGGCCTGAGAGAACATAACAACCAGTATTGATAACTGAAATCAGAAGCAGATATCAAATGATATCCCTGAGTTCTTATGCCCCACAAGATAAGGCACAAGAAAGGGGGTCAGGTAAGCATGGTTTCCCTCCAGTCACTGATTTAGGAACACCACATACAAATACTAAGAATGTCTGCAAGAATTGGAAGCCACAGTGGAGCAGATCGCTAAGTTAGAAATTAACATGACCCACGAATAGACAACATTAAGTAAACCTTAACATGATGGTAATCCAGACATCTTACAATGCCAGAAAAAAGAGAAAAAGAAATTTAAAAATCCCATGAAACAATAAAAAATGTGCTGCTACAAATAGTCACAAGGGGTCTGTAGCAGTATATTAGGCTGCCATATAGAATATTGTCTGGAGTTTGTCACTTACACTGAAAATTTGTTATAAGTTACCCTGCATCCTGAAGTCAGAATTGGCAACTGCTTTGCCACTTTGACCTGTGATATTAAATATCTATCAATGCAAAGAACGCATTTCAAGCACTGCAGGTATAGGAGTTTTTAAAGACAAAATACGTATTTCTTATTGCTACTGGAAAAAAAACCAAAACTGAGCTAAATGACAGCAAAGGAGAAGATTGTAAGTGAATTAATTGCCTCAACACTGTCAAGGGCCACAGAGGAACAGAAGCACCCATCACGAGGATGAATGACAACAGACATCAGGCACAGCACAGGAAATCCTGATTTATAAGAAAACATTTTCACAGTGAGGATGGCCACATTCTGGGAACACATTTCTTAGAAAGGCAGTGCAGCTGGCACCCAGGAGGTACCGAAAGCCTGGCTGGACACAGCTTGGACCTGCTTTGTGCAGGGTGGTGGATGAGAGATGGCTGAAGGTTCTTTGCAGCCTGCATCGTTCGGTGGTAAGGGACAGAGCTTTACAGGAGTGTGAAAAGCCACCTCAGTTTTCAACATCTGTTTCCTCATTTTAAGACTTTCCCGGGTATTTCCTAGTTCTGTTTAAAGGGAAAGAAAGGGTTCCCCAGCACTAGATGGGACAAGATGAAATGAAAGTATAGTAACCAAAACCATTTCAGTTTATTCTAAGGTCTCTGTTACAACAGACGGCAGAAAGTAAGGGCCTGGTCATTCATCTGCACACAGCAGAATTTCGTGAACTACTGCTACTAGAAAGCCCAGGTTACAAAGGGATAACAGGTACTTTTTAGAATTTATTTGTATGACTTTGGTTTTATGAACGAACAAAGGCTTACTACAGTCCAACCACATTCAAGCACACATCGGGCACCTATCCAGCTGTACAGCTGGAGTTTGGTTCTGAAACAAAAATCCTAAATTCTTAAATGGATATGATATTTTTAAATTATTTTTTTATGACTTACTGATTCTTAAACTATAACATTTTTAGAGAATGTATTTTCATTAATTTAAAAAGACACTCTGTAACTGCTCTCCAACACTGTCTCAATAAAACAACCAAAATGAGAAGCAAGAACTGACTTGATAAATATGATGACCTTGCTCCAGGCACTCAGAAGTGCACCTTACACCCCATGCAGCAGCCAGCAGTTGTCTTCCTTAAAGTCCCCACTATTGATTTTAAATCTGTGGAAAGTAAGCTCTTTGTCAATTCTATCCCACAGTTCCTAATGCATTCCTGAGTAGATTGATGTTTTCTGAGTGTTCAGATCTGGACATATTGAAAAAAACAAACCATCAACATTTCAGAAGCTAAGTTTGTTTGGCTTGAATATCTTTCATTTATTCCTTTATTGTTTCTATCTATCATGCACAGCCATGTGTGATAAGCAATTACAAAAGATCTTTGTTGAAATTGCATTATATTGTGTTATGCTTTGTGCTATATATGTGACACAAGACATTTATCTCCAAAAAGTCAAATCAATTAAAATATGAGATGCTTGGAGGATAATAAGGCCTAGCCATACAACTATTCGACTTGTTAACTGTTAGACCTGATTTTCAAGGTAATATGAAATGTAATAGAATGTTTCTTTTATTTTTATTTTTTAGTTCAAAATCTTAAAAAATCAAAAATATGGCTTAAAAAAATATGGCAGTGATGTTAATTACATTCCCCTAAAGCTAGTTTAGAATTAGCTAACACACACCAGTTACACAGCAATTTTCTGTGGTTTCCTTGAAGTGGCCCCCAGTGAAATATGTTCAATAGGTTTCTTCTTTATTATATTAACCATTGCTGCTAGCATGACGTACCATGCTGAATTTTATAACTTGACAGTGTGAAGTCAAAGCGGGGAGACAGGAGGTCAAGAAGAATTCATTTAAGTAAATAACTCCATTCCTGGGATTAAAATGCTACCAAAAATGCCAGCATTTTGCTTGAAAATGTGCATAACTTTCCACATTATCCCAGTCATTTGAAAACTACAAGTTCTACATAGAGTCTACAGTTCTAGAATTCAACTAAGAAAAACATCAAATGACTCTAAGGAATATTTTACTATTTTGGAGATATTTTCACAAATCTGCTAGGACGGATGCATTTCTATGATACCTTCCAGCCTTGGCAAGAGAGAAATCAGACAATGGCCCGCTTGCTCATATTATTTGTAGATGACACCTCCCCTCTTAATGGCTGCTTTCCAGAAATATTGTAGGCTTTTATACAACAAAATACATGAAATACTTTTGCAATGGGCAAGAAACCCTTGAGAATATTTATTCACAAGTATTTAAGGTCCTGTTCACTTATTCCCATAAGGCTCACAAATATTACTCATAGCATTCTCCCTAAGCAAAGCTTTTCTTCACTGTCATTCTCTCGAGAGCCCTATCCTATGAATTATGTCTCAATAGTCTCAGCAGTCCTCTGCCTTCCAAAATTTTTTTGCACGATTCTCTTTTTCAGTCTTAAAACTGCAATGTGTTCCTTCATCATCTCCCCGTATAGGCAGAGTAACTTCAGGATTCCTTAACATCTATACTGAACTACCACTGTTTCAGAGGACTGGGAGGCAATGAACATTGTGTTTTAGTTTTTAAAAATTGTTCAAATAATCCATAGAATTATGGAATTAAATGTGACATATAACACATGTTGAAATGACATATGAGAGACAGTTTTACATGTGAGCCTAGTAAACACTTACAAGGCCAGTTAAGAGAAATGACGTATCTGGCATATCACGTTCAAGTAAGGTACAACCCGTGAAATAGTTTCTTTCTATTTCTCGGGGCACGAAACACAACATGAAACAGAACCATGTGATCTTTCAGACTGAAGCTTCCAAGAAACCTGTGAAAGGATCACTGGTTTCATGAGAAAGCTAGTTTTCATCAACTAAGAAATAAGAAATTTCTTTACAAAACTACCTGAGCATCACAAGCAGTGATTTGAACTTCCTGAAAACAGTTTTCTACTCTGGACCCAAACCAGCCAATGAAAACACCTCCACGTGGCACATCCACCCACCAACTGAAGATGTGTACAGCAATGATGCTGAAGACCTATCTTTTTTTCAAAGGGCCAATTGTTTAGCACTTTGAAGTGGCTGATTTACTTCAAAGTATCTTTTGGAAACCTGACAGCAATTTACTGTGGAGAAGGCAGAGAAAGGACGAAGGAGTGTCTGGTGTTGGGGTGTTGCCTGCTGGACACGCTGTAAGGTGAAGTGTCGGTGGGCACAGCCACTCTCCTGTATGGCAGCACAAGGTGCAGGTCCATGAGCGAGCTGCCAGCTTGGCCTGCAGCTGGGACAAACTGGGCAGCCTGGGGGAGCAGCACCTGCGACATCCAGTCTCACAAAGGAAAGGTTGAGAGGATCAGAACAGCCTGGAAAGTCTGGGAAGAGCTGCATGGCAACTCACTAGCCTGGCACTATTGCTGCTGAGAAGGCTGGCTAGAAACTCTGCAATCTGGCCAGCTCTCCTGCCAGACCTGGTTCCTACGAAATGTTTTGATGTAACCTCTGTAATCTTGAGATATGTTTTGATATCACAGAACCTTCATTTTCCAGGAAAAGACCACACAATGGAAATGGAAGTGAAAGCTGCAGGTCCAGAAATGCAGACTAAGAGAGAAAAAATTAAATCTATGTTACTCCAATTAGAATCCTCTTACCACAAAAATCACTACAAGAAACAGATGGAAGTATCACTGTGGACAGCTCAGTGAGAGTTTCTCTCAACAGGTAAAGAAATCACAGAAGAAATGTTAGGTTGTCCCAAGAGTAAGACAGAATATAATATCAAAATATGCATATCTTTTCATACAACACTGAGTTTGTTTCTTCAAACACTATTCTGGTCATTTTACCTAAGAAAGGTTATTAAAAGACTGAAGGAGCTCAGAAAATAATCAAAGGTTTGAAAAGACCTTCACACAGCAAGACACTGAGTATTCGAAATTATTTCCTATAAAAGGCAAAGGAAGCAGAGGGAGCAAGAGTGCATGAGTTTCTTAAAGAAACTTAGATAACTTCTGTCTTCCAGGCCTCACCAAAACCACCCATTAAATGAAACTAAACCATGTAAATTCTGGTAAAAGCTGGTGAGTGGCAGATTAGAAAAAAGCAGCCTAAGCAAATACCACTAGAAGTTTGTTCTTATTATACTTCACCCTCTTCAGACTGAACATTTTGGGGCTGCTGTGGGAGGACTCATTTGGATCTGGGCCTCAAATCTAAAATTAAATCTAATCTTAAATAAACAAATGAACCAATAAGCAAAAATCAGCACCAACAACCAGCAGATTTGGGAGTTAACGTTGTTTTTCAAAATCTCTCGTGCTTCTTATTTGAATTATGCCATCCTTTTGTCATTAAATGAGCTGTAATTTCCTAAAGTGTAATTCAGTGAACAATCCCTAAAAACTGGACAAGTAACAAAAATTGCATGGCTTCTTGAATACAAGGTAAAATGGAAAAATTCACATGTAATCTTAAATATACATCCAAATCCAATAAGTTATAAAAATAGAAAAGCTGATAAGAAACTCAACTACTATTGGCCAGCTAGAGGAAGCCAAGATTGAATACGGACAGTCACTACTGCTGAAAATGATAGTAAAACCAGTCTTTTCAAACTTTCAGTCCAGAAGTTTCCTATTTCACAGTCTATAGACTATAGAGGATGCTCCAAAGATCATTTAAACTGTATTTTCAGAAGAATTTAGCATGTATGAAAGGAATGAAATAAGCAGTAAAATATGTAAAATGCCTCTGTAGCAGGGGAAAAAGCATATCTTGAAATCTGACCTTCCATTTATTTACTGGAATTAAGGGTCATTGCGCTTCTGAAAAGTTCTTCCAGTTTATTTGGTCGAAAAAACCTTTTAAAAAAGTTTAAAACTCTGAATTTGAGACCGTTTGTCCTTTCTCAGTTTTTTACTTACATTTAACATTAGTGCCAAATCTTCTAACATGACTGTAGTCTGTACATACAATGTTCTCTTTCATTAAAAATGATAAAGTATATTATGAACTCTCTTCTTTTTATTGTGCTTGTACACAGTAAAAGCTGACAGTAGTTCAAAGAGGCACAGAGACACAACTGTGATCCCTGACAGGCTGGGTAGGGAGAGTCTGCACCTGGCTGGCATTCAGGGGGGTTTGTAGGCTGCTGCCCATGCCCTGTTCCCTGTATCCCAACCTGTTGTTGTGACCTTATTTCACAGCCAAACCTGCTTCCGTGACCAAGAGGATCCCAAAGGGAGGCATTTTTCCCTTGTGGGTGTGGATACATCTGAGATGGGGGGGCTGGGCACCCAGGTATCAAGTGTGGCAGTACCCATTCCAGACCTGACAGGATCTTCTTCACCTTCCCAGGCACTTCCCAGCATGTACAGCCAGCTGAAATTTCCTGTAGAGGACCAATTGTTTTCACCAAAGTGACTAAATACCTGTAAAGTGAGAAATACTGAGTTATATCTAAAATGCAGTAATTTGGGGCTGTGTGAGAGGGTGGAATTTACTTTTGAACCTCGTAGTCTGTGTGATTCTTACTTTTCTTAGACAACAATTCTCCCCTGAGAAGTGCTAACTATGGAAAATACTCGTCAGATACTGTACTCAATCTACAACTGAGAACAGAGACACAAACCCCAAATTGCCCTATAAAACAAAGCAGTGACACTTCTCAACATTTTTTCTTTCTTTTTTCTACTGGATGGTGTGGGGGGCAAGGTGGAGTAGGAAAGAGAAAAAGAGTAGGGAAAAACCCCATAGCCAACACTGGGAATAAATCCCATTTATAAGACGACCACTGAAGAAGGTAGAATTTTCAAGTAATAAAGCAGCTGCCAGCTCTATTTGTTACCTCCTTACGCTTGCACACAGATCCTGGTAAAGGGTTTGAGAAAATGGAACACTGAATAGCAGCACTGGTATTACCCTAAGCAGCTACAATTTATAGGATGGTCTGTCGACCTTCTCTGGCTGCCACATGACCAGCCATGGGCCTCTATCACTCCCCCTTCTCAGTAGGACAGGGAGAAAACGAGATGAAAATCTTGTGGGTAAGGATAAAGACAGGGAGATCTCTTGCCAGTTACTGTCATGGGCAAAACAGACTTACTTGAGGAAAATTAATTTAATTAAACAATTAAAATAGATTTGGCTGGTCAGAATCAAAGACCAGAGTTAAAACAGTAACTGGCTTGTCTGCTCTGACGCCACAGACAGATCAAGAGAGGAACACTGCCACAGGGTTAAGTGAAGCTCTTTACACATAAAAGCTCCTTACCTCATCCACCCCCACACATTAAACCATTCGCTCTTGAACTGCTTGGCAGCTCCTGCCTTTAAAATGAAGAATCTCTGATTTTGTTTCTAAGTAATGAAGTAGCGACTGCTGCCATCATCCTGTCGGTCTCTTTCAGGGCCAGGACTGCCCTCGCTGACACCGTTCAATTAACCCATCATCAGAGGGTGCCATCAGAGCTGCCACACAGCCACACACTTTATAAATGGCTCTCATGGATGCTCACTGCACTGGTGCAGAGGTAATAGGCAGCCCTCACGTACTGAGGGCTCACAGAAGGACTTTAAGTTTTGTTCTTTTCTCTGTGCTTATAATGCTCCCTGTAATAGCATTCATTTTGTCCTCTCAGCTCTAGCAATTCCTCTTCAATCAAAACAAGTGACCATAAGAAAGCATATTAGAGCTTTACACAACAGACAGCAGGCACACCTGTTGCTACTGCTTTGAGGAAAACCCTGAAAATGGTCCTGATAACATGAAAACAAATTACTTGTGTCCCTCTCTTACCATAAAAAGAATGATTGCTAACCACTTTCTTCATATAACACCATACAATTTACACACAGATTTCTGAGTACTAATGAAATTTGATCTACCCCACTGTGAGGGTACAATTTAAGGTAATGAAACATTTGAATTTATTAATGCATTCACTATTTTTCTTATGTGTAACTGTGGAAACGAAAAACTCTGTTCAGATTAGATTTTAGGATGATCAACCCTACCAAAGTTATTATTATTAGCAGCTATCAAAATTATCTACCAACTAAAGATGGTTCAAAAACCATGGGGCCACAGTCACAGCTGGCTCCAGCAATGTTTGTGGATCTTCCTTGCTCCTCAAAAGTGATATGAGAGATGATATCACTCAGGCACAATGCCCTGTGGGCATTTGTAGCTAACAAAATCATTCGCTAAGAGAGCATTATAAATCTAGTTGCAGAAAACATTTACATCCTGAATTTGGATAAGCATGAATCTGCTTATCCTGTTGAACAGACAAGAGCTTTTCTTTCTCCCAAAGACAATACTTAGCCCCATGTGACAGGAAATACGATAATATTTAGAGAGCTCCATCCATACCTAAGCCACACAGAAAACAAGAAATTATATTACTCAGATGTCATGAACATATTATGAATATTTTCTCACATAATTGGCTAAGAAAACCATCCCTGCCAAGGGCCTCCTCATTTTTTTATGGTACACACTCAAAAATACTAAAGTTCATCATCCCTTCCCTTTAGAAATATTAGGCAGAACAATAGAGAGGATGACAAAAATTGATCATTCCAAGTGCACTAATCTCAAACGCCATCAGTATCCCATTTTGATGGTCCTGATCTTTGTCTCTGCAATGCTGTATTTATTCTCTGCTTTCCTCTAATGATACTCTTTGCATTTAAGTTCCTTAAATATCAGCACATAACAACTACTTGTCCTTTATCAGAGCACTACACATCTTAATTTAAGAAGTGAGAGTTAGCTTTCCTTACTGATCTTATGTGAAACAACCAGCTATTCGTGTTTGGATTTTACAGGAAGGGAAGCAAGGCAGAGAGGGAGGGAATGGAGGCTCCTGCAGTAGGATTGCACAGCTCATGGGAACCAGACCTAGCAACTAATCTCTCAGATGATAAAGCAAATTTGCACGATTGCCCTTGAAACCCTGTGATTGGGGTCCAAATCTTCCTACAACATTCGCAAAAGGTTTAATGGTTACGTAGGGTTTAATGGTCACAGAAGAAAGCTCTGAAGTCATTGCCTCCCCTTATGCTTGTCCTCTTTCTTTCTCAAGGAAAGATACACACAATGCTGAAAACTACATTCCCAAAGGGCATCATCAGTTTTGTAAAAGCCTGTAGCCTGCTGAAATGATTTGGCCAGAAAACTCCCACAAGAATATCCCCTAAAAGTCTTTTCCCTAAAGAATTATGCTCAACAAGAAAGTTTAAAAGTACAGTCTCCCACGTAGGCGAGTCTCAACTGAGACTCTAACTAGTGCCAGTCTTCTGGAGGCCTGCAGGAGCCATGGCAAGCAGGCAGGAATGTGGAGCAGGGTTGCAGTAACTCACCCCAGCAATGTCCTATCTTGTATCCCATGTTCAGACTGAAGTGCAAAGTTATCATAGACAGAAATTAGCAAGTTACATTAGAACCCAGCCCTACACCTTTGAATAACTTGGGAAATTAAATTGTTATAGTGAAACAATAAATCAAGATCCCTGCCCCCCTTTATTTTCATGGGTATTACATCACTTAATCAGGTTGATTTCTGATACAATCACTTTCCATACACATATGGCCCAAAAAAGTGGTACAATAGTTATATATCTTTTATACCTACCTATTATATTAAAAAAGGTTGAATTATTAAAACAGTACATCATGACATTTAATTTATAAAGCTAGACTTTTAAAAATGTTAAAAATCCATGATTCTAAAACCTTTATGATTTCTAGTTCTTCATAATTTATTGCTACACGGAGCCCACTGTCATTTCAACCAGTAGCATCTATAGACTACAAATGGTGATGCATTCCTGCTTCTTCTCTGTGAGAGTCAACAGATAGCAATGGTTTCTTGCTCCTAAAAGTAGACATAACTGTAATAAATACTCCATTGTAGTACTTCGTTCTCAGTCCTGAGTTTGAGCAAGGTGGATTCTCTCTGCCAGACACGAACACAAAAAGTTCAGAGACAGGAGCAGAAAGAATATAGCATGTTAATTCTCAAGGATTTTCAGGGATATAAAGCACCGAAATTGGGAAAGAGAGTTCATTCATTAGTGAATGGGAAAAAAACTCCACCCCTTGGATTTGGGTTTTTTTTCCCCTCCTTCCACCATATGAAAAGAATCACCAGCAACAAAAGCAAAGATACTCATGGGCAAAGAGAATTTTTGGACTAAAGACCCTCACAGCTCTATACCTATAAAGATGTCTGTAGTTACCAAGAAAGAGTTGTGAGCTTCACACCTTTGTCTGGGGCTACCAAGAGACATAGTTTTATTATTAATAATCACATGCAATGATCAGAACTAATTCAATACTCCAGGGTTTTTTATATTAAAACTGGTGAAATTCTATCTAACCTGTAGCACACTTTACAAATTTATCATTTTCCTTGAAATATTTCAATTTTGTCTAAACAACACTTTCTGGCAGAGAACATTTCCATCTAAATACAATAATTATTCAAACAGGAAATATTCTGTTACTCTTTTCTATTATTCTACAGGAGAAAAAAAACCAACTATGGCAAGACAGCAGGCTTGTGTTCCATGAAACAAAACCAGCAAGAACCCCCAAACTAATTCCAGACCTTTAATCTCCTACTCGAGCATGACTGAAAACAATAAGTCTTAGGTGATAGATTTCAGGTGAAACAAACTTGGCCTTTGATCCACAACTTTTCCTGTGGAATTCATACCAGAAAAAAGATTTGATAAAATGCATAACAGCAATATAAAATTACACTTCAGATTCAGAACAATGTAAATGTGTCATTTTTACCCTGAAATCCATGAAAACTCTACTTGTTCCTTGCAGGAAGTGACCAACATAAAGAAACAAGGCAGAGAAATGAATGCCGATTAACACTGTCTAAAGTGCAGAAGGATTATGAATCTCAGATAACACCAAGAGAAATTCACATGTTCAGTGAAAGGGGTACAAGTCTCCAGGCACAGTCAGGAACCTACAAGAATTGTTAGGTTTTAAATATTAAGCATTTTAATTAGAAAGTGGTGTCTTTACCATAAATATATCTAAGCATTGCACCAGAAACTATTTCCTCCTTAAAAATATGCATATTTTAGTTATTAACACTCATCCTTTAAATTTAACTGCCTTAATTTAAATTTCATTTCTATAATCCAAGCATTTTTGTTTTGCATCCAAATTATCAACTACATAGAAAGAAGAATGAAGCTAATTACAGATGAAGTTATAATTTTAAATCCAATTCCATGTTGTTCCTTGTAAAAGTCTTCCAACCTCTTGCATTTGAGCTGCATTTGGGTCTTCTGCTTCATATACTAAAATACATTAAGAGCAGCACAGAATTTGTTTGTCTTTTCTATAGCCTAAATGGATGTAGATGTATTAAAATACTACCAAATCATTATAAGAAGAGATCAATTTCTTTTTTACAGCTTCAATGTGCAAATGCACTTATAGCCCATTACAGCACAAAAGATTTAAAAAAAAAAATCTATATATACATAACAACAAATATCACAAGTTCAAATTAAATCCATTAATCACATTTTTATCTTTGCATGGTATTTTATTTCCTACTCTTTAAATATTTTCTCAGTGATTGCAGGTCATTGGAAAAAATGAACATCAATTCACAGCCTCCAGGTTCCAAATGAAAGAAGGTCTCTGGTTATTTCCCTAGATAGACAATAAATTGTCCTATAGGTCTGCCAAAGTGTAGGAAGATACACCAAAATGTGTATTGTTCCGAGTTCATAGATGTGTAAAACCTATCCAACACAACTGAGATGTGGGATTGGCCTGCTCTGAAATTTAGGATGGAGGCTCTCCCTCTATGAAAATTACTGAAGGATAATGGTTGTCAGAAAGTTTTAACCCACTAAACCTGAGACACTGGAAAAGATTTAAGATAAGACCTTAGTACTGCAAACAGCAGCTTGTAAAAAGACTGAGCTGATAGGCACTGCTAAACATTCTTTGGAGGATCAGCAGCAGCAGTGTGGCCAGAAGAACACTTTCTGGAATCTCCTCAGTCCTGCACTTCTAATGCCCAGCATCAACTGGGACTGTGACCCACTTAAGGCATAATCCTCTTCCCCATATACACACACTAGAATACCTGGCAAGTGTATCTAATCCTCCAATGAATAAAAATAAAAGCCTCTGAGATCACAATTGATTTTATATTAGACCAACAACTTGATGAAAATATGGATGCATGTCATTCTCTGAAATCTGTTCTAAAGTAACAACCCTGTAAATGGAATGCTGCGATACTGTAGGTGATGTGGAGGTGAACAGACATGAACCTGCCACTCCTTTGGTTTTTCTAGGCTCCAAAATTTTAGATGTACAGAGGCAGGATTGTCCTATCTTAAACTTTGTGTGGTACACTTTCTCTTTAAAACATTTCATCTTCCCAGGGAAGATTTTATTGAAGCATATTGCCTGATGCCATCTTCAGATCAATTCTAAAATTTTAAGATTTGGATTACCCTCATAGCTGTCCTTTGAAATGGGTTTGCTGCTATGGCAGGTTTTATTTCAAAACAACAAGTTCTAAAAATGCCTAAAAATGTTTAATAAGATGCTGTTTAAGACTGAGTTAAAACTGAATCCATACGGAAGCTGCCAAATTCTAATGGTTGAAATATGTCTGTACATTAAACAGCTTGCAGGAAAAATGTACTATATTTTCGTTAAATATATACTTTTATTAAATATATACTTCTATTTTGTTAGAAAAAACAGCCCAATAAAAAAATTTAGAAGTTTTTCCAAAGGAAGTATTCTGTAAAGTATTTAGGAAATACAGAATTTGTAATAGGGCAGAGACTGTACTATATATGAAAATAACCAACCCCAATGCCGTCATCGTTTGAAATAACGGAAAGGAAAAAGATATGGCAGTGCATGGCAGTGTTCCCTCTACCAACAGCACCCAAGAAGCTATTTCTCCTGCTTGTGGCTGGGAAACCAAGCATGTCTGAGGCAGCAGGCCGTGCTCTCTCCTTCCCTTGCTCCGTGGCCCTCGTGCCTGCGCACACGTCCCATGAACGCCAGAAACGTGCTCCGCCTTGGTACAGCTCATGGCAGCACTTTCTGCTCCACATCACCACGGGGACTGGGAGCACTCGTGTAGGGATCTCTGGCGTGAGCAGAGCAGAGAGGATCACCCCTGCCATGTCACGGCAAATTATAGAAGGGGACATTGAAAGAGACCGCAAGTACAGCCCTGGCTGCTCCCAGGACTCCAAGGAGTGCTTTGACAACAGCACTGGATTGAGGCTCTGGGCACTTTGGTGCAGTGGTACAACAGACACTGCAGCAGCAGCCTGGCAACTGCAACAGGCAATTTCCTGTGTATGACTTCACCATGGGGATTATTAGCCAGCTAATACAGCTTTGTAATTAAAAATACCTGTTTTCTGGGGAATTGGTATAATTATTTTTGGCCCTTTTCCCCAGTTTTGCTGCCATTTAATGCTTAGTAGAAGGGAATCTCCTTGTATTTTTTCTGTTGTTCTTCTTCTTTATTATTATTGTTTTAACGTTTTACAAGTCATATCTCTGAATATCACTTACCATCTGAGGCTGTTTTTCAGTGCCACCTGCACCTATCTTTCCCTCTCATATATAATATAGTTATACAGTCACTACATTCAGCTACAACTGTTTTCAGGACTCACAAACTAATGCTGGGGTATATCAGAGGGACCCACAACAGCACCTGAAGATAAAAAAATATTAGTGAGAGTATAATGACCATTATATGCAACATTATATTAACTCTTCACAAATACAGAATCTCAGGACTACATTAAAGGTCACATTTAAGTCCAAATCTTGGCTTTTTGTGCTGGACAGTTTTACGAGGTTACAGAATACAGATTTACATGTTATCCAGTTTTCCTACACCCCCTATATAAAAATTCCTTGTGATATAAAACAGCTTGTTGCAATAGTGTTTGGGGCAAACCGGAGGCCGTGCCCTTCTCCCTATCCAACAGGACTGACACACGTGGCATTCAGGGAAATTTGGAGATCCTGGGGATGCTTCACTGCAGCGTAGCTGATATACCTGTGTGAGATCAGCTGAACTGTGGGCACAAATTGGAAACTCCAGCAAGGTTGGAGACTGACTGGGGAAGCAGGCAGTCAAAACCAGCTACATAACCACTCTCCTCCCTCATCGCAGAAGGGTAAAAATCTGGTTTTAGGTCTCTCACAGAAGATAATTGCTAATCAAGTTACAAAGTTGCATATAAAGTTTTCAACCGAGAGTGCCATGATGCAGAAGGAATCCAGAGCAGGAGGAGAAGCATACAGTGATACAGTGTATTCCTTAAAATCTCTCACTCGCTCCTGCTAATCATGCCAGACTACAGCTCATAATTTAAATTATTCATTGGGGAAGAATAAAAGTTTAATCAATAAAACCAGGGTCAAGTCACCCATACTACAGGTTCAGGAAAAGAAGATGCCTTGAAACTCAGCTGTAAGATACTGTATGTTTTGAACGAAACCTTAATATCTCCCCTTGCTCCTATATTCATTAATAATAATAAACCACCACCTCACCTGACCTCTGCCTTCACAGGTTTGAAAGACAGTTTATGAAAATCTTGAACATTATTGCATTTCTTTACCACTACTTCAGTACTTACAGCACCTTCAAGAATCCTTAATGTTATAAAGACAGCTCTTGATCTTCCTCCAGAGCTATGTGTAAAACAGCAGTTATAAGAATAAAAGCCTCAAAAGAGAACAATATACGTAAAGACAGTCACCACTGTTTACTTTTTGTCTGCTGTTTGATACTTAGGTGGTACAGCACCAGATTGCAACGTGCATTGATACTCCATCCTTTCATAATTGACAGGGCCATAGGCAAGTGTTAAAATATTCTGTGTTGCTGTGATTGTAATGCTGATCGATCACTCTCCAAGGCTGCAGGAAAATCTGGCAGTTAAAGTCACTGCATAGAGCAATCATAGCAGCACTGACAGGCTGCTGTCAAGCAGGTAGGGACATTCTGGAGACAGATAGCAGAAATGCCAAATCTGAGACAAATGCTCTTGGAATATGTAATAAATCATATTAGCTGTCTGATGCTTCTCCTTGGTGTATTGATCGTGATTAAAATAAACTAATTAAAATTGTAATCATGATGCAATGATACAGGAAACAAAGATGTGAGCTACGCAACATAATCATGAAGTGTTTTTTAGCAGTCAAGCCAGACCATTTTCTGTCTTCTCCACCTATCAGCCAATTACAGGAACCAGTACATTTCGCATCAGGCTATAGAAATGTCAAACAGAAGGATGGATATATAGTCCTCCCCTCTTAACAACTGCACATAGGTGCTATACTAAGCTCTCAATTTGGGCTGCACTTCCACAGAAGTTACAAGGGCCATTTAAAGGGGAAGTGTAGAAGGTGGGTTCCACCTGTCCCTCCTGCACAGCTACAGGAGACACGTACAGAGTCACAGCCTCCCTGTAACCCTCAGGCCAGGGCCAGAGGTGAGGACAGCCTGCAGCCAGGCACATGTGCGGAGGAGGTACATGAGACTCTGTTTACTTCTGTGACTTGACCAGATATATATCTATATTCATTTTGAGATAGCCAGGATAAAAAAGCACTAGTGATGCAGCTGATGAAGCAGGAGTGCTTTCTTGCATTAAAATTCTCTTAATTAATATCATACTGTATTGAGATGCATTTGGCAATTCTGTGACTTGCTATATCCATGCAGCACAACCTGAAAGTTTTAACACTTTTCCAGCCATGTCATGCAGAAGACAATAAAGCACAGTCATATTAAGTTACTATGCATGGTTGGCTAAGAAAATATCCTTATGCATCCTAGGAATGCCAAGATAAGTTTAAACACCCTTTCAGAACTCCTAGGAGATCTCCCAAGAACAGCTCATTTGAATTTCTACCATCCAAATAGTTTCAGTCCCCTGACATGGATATTCAAGATCCACAAAATACAAGGGTGTCCCAATGGTTGTTTGAACAGGACCAGAGGAACAACTTGCATCTGGAAGCAGATGTCATGCATCAGTCATAACAATTTTTGCATTTAACAGGGTCTGTATTTTGTTCTGAACTAGTGACTCCATATTACATCTTCATCCTCTTTTCATGCCAATTTTACACTGACTTAACTCTATTAACATATCCCTTACCTTTAAATGGCTTATTTCAGATTCACATTAAAGTAGATGAGAGAGAAATCAGTACTTCCTGGGGTTGGCTCCTAATACATTGTTGATGCTGTCATCAACAGCTTAGAATAACTATTTTATTACTTTATTTAATCTGAGAGTTCATTTTATCTACCAAAGGTAGAATATAAAAACCGCTCAGATTAACACGCAGATTTGCATGCTAATGATGAAAAAACATTTCAGAAGATCTATAATAAATTTAATCTGTGCTAAATGTATGTGCAGGGCAATGGTAGTATCGATGTTAAATCATTCATACAACTTCAGGTATGCAATTCGACACAGATTTCATGTATGCTAATTTCTCAGCAACTGTAATTGCCCGTTTTCAAAAGGTCACAGAATTTCATCTCCTGTATCTCTTAACGTAGCAACCAGTGAAGACAATGTAACTTTAGGATTTTATCTGCTTGGCCAAAACATTCTAACTCATCTGCCTTCAGGAAGGAAGATTCTCTCTCCCATCCGTACTCAGCCATTCTGAAAAGCTGCTGATTAGTTAAGTGATTAATGTTAATAGTCACTTCTCCAGGTAGCTAAATTGGATCTAAGTGACTAAGTGAAGGCATTGCTATTTGAACTGATTGGGCCCAAATCTAACTACAAAGTAATTGACAACAGAGTGGAAGGTAGCTGCAACTAAAAAACTGGTCTGCAGCAAAATTAGAATAGTGGTAGCAATTCAAATAAATTGTCTTCAAATACATTGAGATAAAATTGAACCTTAAGGGTTCAATTATGGGTCCTGAGACTGCATAACACTAAGCAGGAGTGTGAGTAATCCTACCTGATCTGAAGCACAGAAAGAGCCTGGTGACCCTAAAGAAAGGATGCCCATCCTTTCTCTCCACTACTGATCACAGCCTCCCTGGAACAAAGCCAGCCAGGCTCATGGCTCCTGCTTGTCCTCATCTCTCTCTCCAAGCCCTTGTAGAGCAGCATGTTTAGGGTCCCCAGGCTGCAAGGCTGGGTGTCACTGTGTGTGGGGAAACAAAGGGAAAACAAAGGCATTTCCTATGTGAATATAATTTAGCCCCAGGAACAACGGCACTGTTTCTAATCTTTGCGTTTGTGGTGGTTAGTAACCAACAGACATAAGTAACTGTGTGGCAAGGGTAATGAGATTGATTAACTCGGAGGAAAATGAGGCTATATGAGATATATGGGGCTTTATCTATATTGCATTTTGTTCATTTAGTCACAAGATCAAAAAAGGAGATTTTTCTACATCCTAGGAAGCAGCACTGTAGAAATGCTCTCCATGAGTTTTATAATAGCATGACTAGACTTATGTCACAAAATTCAGTTCAGTATAGATAATCTATTAAGATCAGGGAATTAATTTAATTGAGGTAAAGACCTACACTTTGGCTTTCATCAGGTGTGCCACAAAGAAAAAAAAAAGTGGAAAAAAAAGAAGAAATTAGAAAATGAAATTAAATGTACATCCACATATTAAGAATTTAAAAGGCATATTTTTTACTGGCGTGCTTTCCTTTTACACTTCCAAGTTTTAGATTTTATAACAGATTCATAAGTGGCAAAGTTGAGGTCATTGAAGCTCTACTGGCGTTTATCTACCAAACTGGTCAGGACAACCACAAAAGCAGAACTACACAAGTGAGTAAAATGGAACTTAAACCTTGAACCTTCCAGGTCTGGGGTTTTGGTTTGTTTGTTGTGTCCTGCTCTCCCAAACCTACAAAAGGCCAGCATTCTTGACTTGACTTCAATGAGCAGATCAATTTTCCAAAGTACAACAATAAACTCCTTCACAAGTGCAAAAACCTTCCAATCTGTTCTGGAACTAGATGAACCAAAATGCATAAGGTATTTGCCTTTATATAATAAACATTAGTTTTGTTTTTCTTCAAGTCACATTATTACATAGAAATGGAAAGCTGGGAAACTTGTTAATCTTCTTTCCTTCCTTCTCTTTGCTTCGTATTGGCATAACCTTTTCTGGCAGTAGCGGGAATGCCAACATTATGTGTTTCTAATAAAAGAAAGAACCTTTTTCAGATTGTACACCAGCTGCTAAGCATTTTTACAAAGTTGCATTTGAGAATTAATGTGCTTTCTTAAATGTTTTCTGTAGCTTTTTTTGCACGAGAGTCCTTTTAACACGACAAAACAAGAGTTTCACAGAGTCACCTGGAAGATCTCTACAAACTCTGCTAAGGCTTCTCCAATTCCACATTGGACTAGAACTCCTCTTGTGGTGAGCAGGAAAAACATCCCTGTCAGTGAAGCTCAGCAATTTCATATGCAGACTGAAACACTGGTTGCTACAAGAAGCAGAACTGTTATACCAAAAAACCCCAAACCAAACCCTACCTTTAAAAACGTGTCCCTGTGGATGCCTTAAAAGCACATCTCACACNCCCAAACCAAACCCTACCTTTAAAGACGTGGCTTAAAAGCACATCTCACATAAGTTAACTGGTTTTAAAAACAGGTCTTGGCAGATGGCTCATTTGGGAACACACAGGCAAACCTCAGGTGACACAAGTCAGCTGGAAAGGGATACAGATGTACAGCCAAAATACTGGTTTTATTTCTGACTTCTTTATGGCCTTTATTTCCACTTGTGCAACTGTAAACTCAGTATTTCATTTTCTGTTTTGTCTTCTTGGAGTATGTGAAGCAGTAATATTATAAGGCAGTGAGTAATTAAATTTCCTTTCCACTCAATTATTTTACTTGGGGTTTTCTTTTTTTTCCTTTTAATCTTTCCCTTCACCCTTCCTTTCTTAACTTTTAATATGCTATTAACACAAAGTTTCAAAGAAGTCAATGGTGTTTACCCTCACCAATTCTTTCTTCTTGCTTTTATAATTTAGAAAATAGTGGTGGTAAAAATAAGTAATACCCATCAGCACCTGAGAAAATCAGCTGGCAACAGCCAGCTCTCAGGCAACAGCTCTAAAATGGCTGTTAAGAGTCTTCATTGCCAGCTACATATTCCAAATAAATGCAGACACCCCCAACCTCAAAATCACTGTGAACTCTATCAGCTGGCTACAGAGACACAGCACTTCAAAGACTGGAGTTGGAGGAGCAAGAGCAAGCATTAAAAAAATAGTGATACAAACAGCAGAGAGGCAATAAAAATCTTCACTTCAAATATCCTAGCTGGGTATGTTTAAAAATACTTGGACTAAAAGGCTGTGACATGTGCATGAGCTCTCAGATCACAGTTCCAATGGCATAAGCAGCACCCAAACCAAATTTACTGGAGCATTTTTGATTGAAAAATAATATATGTATTGCCGTTGTGACAAGACTGTACTTACAATAATTTTTTACAACTAAATTATTACATAGTGACAATTTAACAAAAGAACTGTGGATTACACATGAAGTTTTTCTCGTCCCTCTCAGAAATTATGAGAGTTTGTATCAGAGAAGCTACATCAATAATCAGACAGTGGATGGGCAAAAATACCTCCCTACCTTTGAGTGAACTTACTGTCTTCCTACAAAAAATAACCATAGCAGGAAAATCTCAGGTGGGTATAACCACAACCACCAAATTTGGAGGTTTTACAACTAGGGTAATTATTGCTAGTGATTGTTGCTTTCTTTTCCAATGAAGACCAGGAATTACAAGAATATTTATCAACAGGATGTACCAGAATCCATGCAAATGTTGGTTGAAAAAAAATCTATATGGAGAAACACGCTTTTGTTGCCCATTAGTGGGATAATTGCATGGTCAGGGTAGTAAATGGTCAGGCCTGTTCTCAATAAAATACTAACATTTTCAGGAAAGTCCATTCACAGTTGAAATAAAATGAAGAGAGGAGCTGAAAAATGTTCTTCACACACCCAGTATTTCTCTTTCATCCATGTCAATTGTTACCTAATTTCTATTTTAAAACCTTTTAAGAACCTTTCTAACAGAAATAAAAGTATGGAACCGGACATAATTTGCCTGTGGAGGATGGGTGACGTACATCACGTTCTTCAGGCAGTCTCCAACAAGGCCTCATAACAATAACAGTTTTTGAGTATAGACAATTACGGATGTAAATTTGCACCAGCAACGATACAAATGCTTGATTTATGGCATTTAGGTGTCACACACTTCATGCAATTGACATAAATTGCATTCAAAATAGTTACAGGTGCCAAATGATGAAAACGACAAGCAGAAAAGGGAATATCAACTGATAGCTAAGCTCCTATCTGGGAAGGAGTGGCACTTGCTGGCAGGAATACTTCATTTGAAAATCTTGCTCTGTATAACATGGAAATTAGATAACACATAAAAATATTCGGCTCGGTGTTAAGTAAACTTAATCAACTCAGGTGTCTAAATATTTATATCCAAATATTCCATTTGGTGCACATATGAGATCAGCTTCAATGACAAAGCATTTCAGAGTGACCTGGACGTGCAGATTCCCACACTGTTCCCTTCGATTCAATGGCATTCTTTTGCAGACAGCCACAGCAACATCTAGCTTCACCTTTCAAAGACAGTATTTGGATAAAAAGGAAGAGAGCAGGGAGGGACAGAGCACCTACTCTGGCCCCTGGCTGGGAATGGCTAAGTCAGGTGACCAAGTTTCATTGCTATTCCTAAGCAGTAGAGTATCCCGCTGCTCTTTGTGCCTCAACATGTGAGCAGAAAGAACAGAAAGTTACTTTTACCAAGAGCATAGGTACTTATTTTAGTAAATACATGTCTGAAAACAATCCTTGAACAATAAAATTAGTTTGAAATTTCATAAGCACAAGTTTAACAAATTAGTCTGCCTTTTACAGGCTAATTTACATGTTCAAATCATAAGTAACACTATTAAAGAGCATTTATGAAAAACTGTGGTAGAACCAGTTGTGTGATACTTTTGTTTGCTTTCTTTTCAGCAATTCCAATTGATTTTTTTATGAAGTGTCATTCCCTTCTATCAGCAGATGCGGAATATACTACTTGTTGTGGCTGGAGTGTAACCCCCTTTGCCCTTCACCCCCAGAGGATGTCAGGGAGATTAAAAAAGAAAAATTAGCAGCACTACTTGGCTGTTTTACACTGATTATCTGAATACAATAAAAAAAACCCTCTGATTTTTTTCTACTGATCTCAAAAATACATCATCCGGCACTTTCTGATAGTACAGAGAAAGGTTGGCTTGCTGCAAGTGAAAAGATCTGGCATTTTCACTCAGCTGTGCAAATGTTACGTGAACAACCAGAAGCATACAGTCTGAAAAAAGTAACACATTATGAATACTATGTTGCAATATGTCCATAAATAATATACCATAACATGAGTTACTATGGTAACTATTTGGATTTGAGATCATTGGGTTGGGGTTTTGTTTCTACCACGTAAGAAAAAAGTATTCCCATATTCATGGCATTATCAGGTAAATTTGATTCCAAGCAGCTTACTATTTTAGGTATTGTTCCCTTCTCACAAATGACACTGGGAATTAAGCATTTTGCAGCAAGCTTTTCTTAGGCCACTTACTGCACAGTGTTTAAACAAACAAGTAACATTTCAAAAAAAAAAAAAAAAGAAGCAGATCCTTTACCTGGAAAATGCTCAAGTTGGGCAAGTTTTGTTGAATAAAACATTTCTTCAGGAATGTGTCTTGTTTCCATCCATGGTACAGTCTTCCAAAATCTGTGAAAACCTTACACGTTTGCAATAACGAAACGCAAGGTGGTTCCTAAAGTAGTGGTTGAAGAGGTGCTGCACCAGTGTTCAAACAGCAATCTGCAAGTGTACAAAATACGAAAAATATCATGTCACCTATTGCTTCAGCTAAAGAAAAAAAAGCAAAGAAATTGCTATTTTGTTTTAGCTAAAGAAAAGGCAGCAGTAAATGTTAAAAAAAAAAATGAATAACTAGAATTTTCTCATTATGTAATTATGGCTTTGTAATCGTCCATATAATTGAAATTTATTTTTAAAGATCAGACATGGGAAGGAAAAGACTCCACAACAAAGACTTTTAGGAATCATTACTATTCAAAAATTGCATTTCAAGGTAATATTCAACTGTGTTTGAAAACTTCTCTTGAACAGAACAGTAATTCAGTGAGGTTTTACAGTGCCACAAAAACATTTCTGAAGTTACTTGCAGAAGGCAGAAATAACAGAATATTCTAAGGAAAGCAATAGAGAAATTGGTCAAAGTTAACAAACAGTACCTGCTCTATACTTGAATACATTTGCGTATAGCAGGCACACACATATATACGTATGTGTGTGCACATAAAATAAAATGGGAGTGAAGACAGGCAAACAACCCATATCACTCAGCAAATATTTTCTCATATTATTCTTAGGCCATTTTATAAAAATCCCTGTTTCCATACATAAAACCCCCAACACTAAAATTAACTCTCTCCTGAATAACTTTAGTTCCATCTGCATGCTTTTAAGCTGAGTGAACAAAAATAAAAGTGACTGAACAAAAAATGTTATTGTTAAAGCAATATGGTGGGTTTAGGGCTCCCGTACAGATTTAGTTCTTGTGGTTTACCTTTTTTTAAAATAAACAGATAGTTAACCAGGGACTGGTTTTGTACAAAGCCTACTGGTGATTTTTGTAGGGCTATTTTTGGGAAGGGTTTCTTTAGCTGGTTGATTGGGTTTTTGGTAGTACATTTCTTATGGCTGCATTTCTCACTCTTCCCTAACAGCCCAGAAACACACAGGGCCAAAAGCCACAATCATTTAGTGCATTACAGACATATTTTTCAAGGCAAAATTGACCAGGGCTCTTGTACGTGAAAACAATAATTCACAGCTCCACGATCCACAGCCTTGCTGGTTTAGGGCGTGAGTGGGGTGTCAAACCACCCCTCAACAGAATTTAACAAGATTTAACAGATTTCTGCACTGGAAATTGATCCGTGAAACAGTCTGTATTGTGCCTTATGCAGAATATGCAATGCTTTTTTTCACATTTTAATTGATCATTGATATGCACAATAGAAGACATTTATCCCTAAGATTTTTTTTAGAATTATCAGAGGCTGTGATGCCTCGTTTGCTGGATAACAAATGTTCCATCATGGTAATAACTGCAGGGAAGGGTATGTTTCTGAAACAGCTTTTCTAGCTGGAGAAATGGATTAGAGAGATTACCATTTCATCAAAGTGGCAGAACATTTGAGAGGAAATATGGAAGGAAATTTTTGTATAATTTCTGTAGAGTTGCTATTTGTCAAACCCCACTGGCATCAATCATGCTATATCTTTTCTCCTGATGCAATCACATCAAAAAAGTTTCTCTTTAATATGCATGTGTTGGAGTAAAAGAAGAGACATATAATTCAAATTTCTTTGGATTTTACAATCATCTAGATAAGAAATGCACAGATGATACTATAATTTTAATTTCAGTTTATAAGTCTTTGCCAACATTAAAGAAATTTCTTTTTCTTGATCAGATTTTCTAAAGCAGATTTTTAAACTAACACTGTACCATAATTTCCAGGAAGATACTCAGTCCTGTGTATAAATAAGGAACACATCATTCTTAGACATGAAATTCACATATAGGGAACTTGAGAGGTCACATTCTTGAAGAATAATGGTGAATAACATGCCTGGACTGCATTCACTCAAGAACCATGTTAATGGATTTTGGCGAAGGCATTCCTATCGATCCATGCAACCCTGTAGTAAAGTCATTAAAGAACAAGAAATAACCAATAAAAGGATTTGCTGCATGTAAAAAAAGTAGTTGCTGAATTAGGACAGGGGAGCTTAGAAGCCAGACCATACGGTTTTTTCCAGAAGTGTCTTTTTTATTATATTCTGTTTTCCTTATCTCCCCTCACCCCAAGTTTCAAACAGAACACATTTTCTTTACAAATTCATATCCAAAAAATATAACTAGTTGTAGTATGATTTCCATATGTTGTTCAAGTGAGATTTGGGAGGCATCCAGAAGCTTAAACTGGTGGAAATGCTGCCTAGTGCCAGAGGAGCCGTGTCTGCTAGGACGTAAAATGTCTGTGGCTGGGATATAACATAAGTGTTCTGAAGATTAGTGTACCAGAGGAGAAAACTGAAAGGAAAAGGAAAATACAGAAAAATCAAATAGCTTATCACTCAAGGTTTTGAAAGTCAGCATATGTAACAGCTTATCTGAATAATCACAACTCTCATGCATTTTGGATTGGCCATGCAGAAAGCTATATGCAGGCTCCTGGAAAGTAGATATCAGAGAACAAAGACTGCAGTTCCTCTGAAATCTTCCTAATAATACAAAGGATCTTAAAAATTATAGCATAGAGTCATAATCACTTTTAAATGGTGTTTGTCAGAATTTCTTATGAGGTGTCCTAGGCCTTTAGCTCCACGTTAAAACACTACAGTGTGTCTGTATTTTGCTTAGTTATTTGCATAATGTTAAACTACTACCTAGCAATTAATGTATGTAGATTATATCACAGTGACACTTCCTTGCAGTGAATTCTGTGTTTCCCTGCAGATGTGTTTGTTATTGTGTCCATAATTAAGCAGTTTTTCTTACACACAGCCTGGTATCTAGGTGTCTCTATAGACAGTGTTTAGATCTCTGCTTACACAGCATGCTCCATACTGTGCAGCTGCAGTTTTCCAATTATCTCCATGACTTGAAACACAAACCTGGAAGAATATAACCCAAAGTGACCAGGATGGTGTGTTATTCCTGGGTAAGACTGTGGGATACTCACTTTGCCACACCCTCAGCAGCATTCCAATGGAGGTGTCACGTGCCATGCAATATCATCATGCTGTACACATTTAAGGTGGGGGACTAAGCCTGACAGATGAACAGAACACAATCCCATCCTCAATCCATGCATCACCTGCAATGCCAGACCTACAGCAGTTATAAAATGGGTCTAGCCTGGAAAGTGATACAGTTTTGCCTGCTGATAAAGTCAATCGGATGCTTAATCTGGTTAAAATAATAGTTACAACAAGCTTAGAGGGTTAACAACAAAATTCATACCACTGTAGCTGATCTCCCCCCAGCACTGCCTGAGGATGACAGAGATCAAATCCCACAAACTTTCAGGTCTCCTCTGTGTCGTACATACATGCCTTCTCACAAAGCACACAGATTGAGTAAACTCAAAGGACATGAAGTATTCCTTCCTCAAAAATGGGTAATTTCATTGTGGTACATTCTTGGATAGTTTCACAATACTACAACTCAACTACTCAAAAAATTTGCATGGATATGCACTCAATTGGCTGCTTTGATATATGAGACCAGAATGGAAAAAAAAAAAGGAGGTTTTACTCATTTGTGAAAAATTCAGCTTCAGTTCCTTGGTCAGGTGGTTTTTTTGGTGCTCAGGGATCTCAATCTGGATAAGGGAACAGAAATAGTTTCTGCTTTTGGACAGTCAGTGTAGACTTTGGTGTGAAATTACTTGTAATGTATCAGTGGTTTAGGCTCTATTCTGTGCCAGGAGTAATGTACATAGATGGTTACAGATTTTGGGGGGGCTTTTTGGTCAAACTACCCTAAGTTTTTAAACTAAAACTTTCATAAAGCATCACACAAAATAATTTTTTTTTAATTATTAGTTGAACATAATTTATCATTCAAGATTTTCATATTCTTGAGGAGGAATATTTTTACATAGCTATGGTAAGATTTACCAGGTTTTCAGATATTTTTAAAAGGGAGACCACCCTAAAAAAATTGAGATATAGTAGAAAAAAATCAAGCACTTTAGATACTTTTGAAACTATAACTCTTCATAGCTTTTGAAAAGTGTTTCATTATTTAATTTTCATAACTTGCCAGTTTACATATCTACTGTCTTCTCTCATTGATTCTTCTGATGTCATAAATGACAAAAAATTGTGCAGAAAAAGTAGCAGTTTTGTTCTGAATAAACCAGTGCTGGTTTTAATTGGCATTAAGGTTCAGTTGGAAACACACATCTCCATTAAGCAGCTGTTCATTCGGGTACGAGAAGTTTCACAGGCAGGAAACACACTGTGCCAGACGTGTACAAAGTGTTTCTGCACACGTATAGCTTTTGGCAAGACAGATATTCCCAGTTTTTCTGGGGCTTTTCCTCCTATATTGCTATCCAGAAAACTTAAACTGAGTGCAGGGTGTATTCAGCTGAAGGACCTCAGCTTTCTGTGCTGATTGAGCATCTGCAGGCCATCAGTTGTTCAAAAATGCGTGGCTTGTGCAGCACTATTGCAACACCATTTTATCAGATCATCTGAAGATGAGCTGTCCATAATTTGGGGCACACGCAGGCACTCAAAACATATGCAATCCATAATCACACTTAAAATATTTCCCCAGGCAAAAGAAAAACTCCATTGGGAAAATGGTGATGCTAAAACTGCCAGGCTGTCCCTGGGCTCTCTCCACTGTACTCACAAGCTGTCTCCCTCGAGAGCAGCATATCCACAACGGAACTACCAGAGCTGATTCAAACATCGAGATCTTTTTCCAGCGTAGCACCTATGAAACATGATGGCAGTACAGAAAAAAAAACATTTACTGTTACTACATATCATTAGTCTATCACTGGTCCACTGAGGCATGCAAACACTTTTGAATTCTTTGCCAAGACAACAAAATTGCAACAAATATAACATTGCCAGCAGCCTGCATGCTAGAAACAGGAAGAGCAAAGCTTGAAATTCACAATGCATTCCCTGGAAAAGAAATACTGCACTTAGAGAGACCAACAGCCCATGTCCTGGTGGCCAGCAGCTCTCTGTCAGGAGAGCTCCTGTCAACTCCACTTCCTCTCTCTTGGCAGAAAATGACACTGCTCAGAGCCTCCTGCTTGTCTGGCAGGGAGACAAAGCTTCAGATTCTTAATTCAGCCACTCTCAGAGAAAATATTATATTTTCTAAGAAGCTGGGAACATTTACTTAATTTGGAGCTACTGCCAGCAAAGTAGCAATGTGATATGTAAACATGGCCTCTCCTAAAATCCTCTAATATTTTGCTTTCTGTCTGCAAAGAGATTTCCAAGCCCTCATGAGAAGGGATATGCTACCCTCCTTTAACTGGAGATGTAAAGCGTGCGGTTACGGGACCAGCCACAACAAAGCCATGCAGCCCGATGTGTTGAGCTCATACTTACTACCAGTAAAGTAAAATTCAAAGTCAAAAGTTCTCCAATTACTGCCTCTGTATTTAGCCAAAAAATTGCCATATATTTATGGCTAGTAATCTCTCATGAATGAACACCAGCCAAGATAATAAAAGGAAAGCAAGTTTTCCCAAAAGGATTATGAGGACCTCACCCTCTAACAGAAGCCATGAATAGGATTAAAGGATTAGTTAAGCAAACAAACAGCGCCAGCAAAAATGGTTGAAACAGCTTTTAAACAGCACCACAAGAAAAGGTGAGATAAACTGGCCAGAAATATCACAGGTCTAAGCCAAGGGCAAAGACCCACACTGCTTCTGGGTCCCAGAAGAGAGACCTGAGGAGGATGCCTAGGAAAGGATAACTACAAATGTTCCAGTCTTACTTTTATGTACAAATAAAAGGCTTGAAAGATCAGTTGAGATTACAAGCAGTCACCACATTATTAAAGCAATCTCTTGCTGCATAATATACAGAGCTAATAAATAGTTAAGTACCTCTTTCTCTTCTAGGGCATATCAGGTCACGGGCACCACGCTATAAAAGTATCGTGAAGAATACCTCAACCTCATCACACAATCAAATGCATGGACTTTTCAAAATAAATCATAATGCTTGCTTCTCTCCACAGTACAGCCAGGGAGGCACATGCATTGCTGTGAAACAGTATTCCCCAGAGCATCTATGGAATGAGGAAAATGCAAAGGATCTTGGTATTAGGGCAGCTGGAACAGAAGACCACAAAATAATTACAAGAATCTCTGAGATATATCAGAAACAAATCATCTTCTTCACAAAAATATAAAAGCACAAAGACTACAATGAGTTTTAATATATGATTTGCTTCTTTCCCTATTTAATCATTGAGAAACCCATCATAAATTCAGTAATTTTTCTGGTAGTCTTTTCTTTATGCATAAAAGCCAAATAACTCTGCCTGTAGTTCCACTCACCTGGATAGTTACACAACAGAATGTGACTCTAAAATACAGTAATAAAAAGAGCTAACCTAATGTACAATACTAAAAACAGCATTCTAGCAAAGCCAGACATAAAAAAATTAATTTAAAATATCATCATTAATAGCAGTGTTAATTCTTTACACAAATTAATGCACTAAACTAGTAGCATGACTAGTCACCTAAGGTGCCTTTGTTGTGCCAGCTAATCACACTGTGACCACAGTGCCCTTTGGTCCTGTCAGTGGTCACTCAAAGCCTGTCAGTATATTTTCCATCTGGCTGATGATGATGGAATTCAATCATGCCCAACATGATAAAACAGTCATTCTTTTGACTTCAGCTTCTGGCAGCCCAAGCGGTACCTTGCTCATCCTCTCCAGGGAAATCTTTAAATCACAGTCACCCTTTAGGTGCCTTTCCTGTTCCTCTCTTTCTGCCACAGTTTAATGACAAGGATGCTGAAAGATCGAAACATTGCAGGGCTTTTGCAGGAGTAAAACGTAGGCTCTTGAAAGTTACAATGCACTCATACAGATTTCCTCACTTTCATTTCACAACAAAGTTGGACAGCCACAAATGTTATGGAAATATCATCAAACAACACAGCTACAAAGCTCCTGTTCAGTTTTGCAGTTACCAAAGCTGAGAAGATTTAAGTAAGAGATGAAATATCCTTTGTTCCCACACGTACTGTCCACATCTTGCATAGTATCTCTAGCTGTTAAAATAGTGATGAAAGACCCTTGAAAGAAGTAATCTTACTCTTTTTTTCAAACAGATCTCATGCTGATTTAATTTTCATTTCCCTAGATATTAATAAAGGAGTTATTACAACGCAAATATATATATATAGTATATACAGAGTATACCAGAGCAGGTCACTGCCAGAAGATTTATACTACTGCCCATCTCTGTAATAACTTAAACCTTGCTGTCTAAACACAACAGGCATGTGAAATCTAAACTAGGGTGCATGAATGAGCTTCCTGCAACAAAAAATCTATGAAAGCTAATTGCAAAACAAAGAGTGTAATAGGAAAACTTTTTCCTAGGTTTTGTTATGGATTTTCCTTGGTCAGTTGAATATCTCCATAAGTCAAACAAAGCACACATAGAAAACATATGGTTCCAAAACCTATGGGCCAATGTGCAGTAAAAATGGAACATTCTTATTTCACACTGATGACTGATGGTTCAATTTTCCTTCACAATTATTTAAAGTTTCTAAAAGCTGTCAAGGACACGTGACAGACTCTAAAGCCAAGCATGGGGAACCGTAGCCAGATCTGACTCGTATGAGACTTACTATCCTGATGCCTATGGACAAGCATTTTCTGAAAGGAAGAAAGATGGGAACAAATAAACTTCAGGAAAGCAAGTGGCTTTAATTCCATCTCTCTTTACTCTGCCTACAAGATCCCTTATTCCTTGCCTTTATCATTTCTTCCTTATCACTTTTGTGCCAAAAAGGCTTAAAGTGGTAATGTTGGTTAGTTCCAACAGATTAAATAGATCATCCAAAACTTTAAGAAATAAAATAAAAGTAAATTTAATATGTATACAACTCTAGAAACACTTTGAATTAAACCTATTTCTTGAACTTAATTCTTCCCATTTTTCAATGTTTTTCAGTCTCTCTGCCCTTCAGATTCTCAAAGAACAATTAACATCCTTGCAGATATTTTGTTTAACCTTAGAGATGGTTTGATTTGATTCTATCTTCAGAAATCAGAGACTACACTCTTCCAAGGAAATTTCAAGTTTTCAAGATTTTCTCCAAGAGTCAAAAATTCATGTATACAGAAAGAGTTCTACTGAACTTAGCGATAAAAGGTTCAAAGGACAAGCTGGACCATGGATTCAGTTTGTTCTTTATCTATGGTGATGTAAATCAAGAAAACCCCCAAATTTAACTAACTCTCAGGTCTCATTCATGTATAACTAATAACAGTGCTCAATCAGCAAAATGTCTGGGAAAATTGAGCCGTGTTCTATCAATCTATTTTAAGAATCTTCTCTTCAGCCTGCTCTCTTCCATAAGTTCAGGGGAGCCTCTGTATCCATCAGTTTCCTATCTGTGTGCTTAGAGACTAAAACTAGAGAAAAGGTACTTCAGCCACAGGCTACTGATGCTTTAAGGCTTTATTTTCCTCTTTCTTTGGGATTCAGACTGCTGACAGTTACAGTGCATTTGACCTGAACCAACTTCCTCTAAGCCCATTTAGCTGACACTGCAGTTACTTTATCAGTGAAATCCAAACTTCTGCTCTACTGACATATAGCAAACATCACCTCAGCTCCATCTCTCCTCCACCAATACCTTCATGCACAGCATGAAAGTCATAAAATGCTTCTTACTGAAAATATAATGAAAAAACTTTTTTTTTTTTAAGGACTACATCAAAGAACAAGAAGATGTATTTTGTCTAGCTAAATAATTTCTAATGAGAATAATAGAGCATATGAAAATTATTTGCTTCCTAGTGCAAACCAGGATTTAGTAGCCAGCTCAAGGATAAAGAAATCTCTAGGTTGCATCTGTATGTGACAGCTTTGCTCCTCCAAGGCTGTGATATTAAATTTATAATTTTTAATATACTTTAATAGCCATTTGAGATGAGGTGAAATTTTGGAAGTTTCACTACTAGTTGATTGTGGGAGATGACAGTACCACCATCACAACATGTGTAAAAACATTTCAAGAAATGGTGATTTGCTTTGCTTGTGGTTTTGGATGCATTGGACTGGAAAACAACAAAAACGTGAAGGGGGAGTGGAGAATATTCTCAATAATTTTCAATTTTTTTTGGCTTTGATAAGACTCTATTTTCATGCTTTAAGGGAAAGATCCTTAAACACTTGGCACATAAAATCCTGGCCAGATTTTTGTTACAGCTCAGCATTCAATTGTTTCTATTTACAGAATTTACAAACACATTTTCAAGTTTTGAAATAGCTCACATATTTGTTCATCAGTGAAAGCTCTCCAAATTTCTGATCCTAAAAATTACCAAAATTCTGAATGGAAAATTTATTTGTGCTGTTTGAAAAACAATGGGGGAGGAAAGCTGCAAGTTAGACTCATTTTTTGTTCCCTGGTTATTTGCTGAAATTTAATTTTAGCCAGAAATTTCAAACCGGATCTCATTATTTTTAGTGGGGAAAAATGTAACACTATTCTACTGATGTTCAAGTGTATTTGTTGGAGATACATTCTAACAGGATTGCTGATTCTAAATTACCTTCCCATTCATTCTACTTTACACTGAAAGCATATCTAACTTTAAGAATAAAATATGTTGCCACGTATTTGAAATTTGTGGACATTTCACATTTCTCCCTGGGGAGGACAATTTGGGGATTGAGATGCTGAACATGACTCAGTGTGAGCTTGCAGCCCAGAAAGCCAAAGCACCCTGGGCTGCATCCAAAGCAGTGTGGGCAGCAGGGCAGGGAGGGGATTCTGCCCCTCTGCTCCACTCTGGTGAGACCCCACCTGCAGTGCTGTGCCCAGCCCTGGGGTCCCCAGTGTAGAGAAAACATGGACCTGTTGGACCAAGTCCAGAGGAGGTCACCAAGATTCTCAGAGGGCTGGAGCACCTCTCCTACAAAAACAGACTGAGAGAGCTGGGGCTGTTCAACCTGGAGAAGAGAAAGCGCAGAAGAGACCTTAGAGCACCTTCCAGCACACGAAGGGTGCTGACAATTTTTTACAAGGATGTGTATTGCTAGAAGAAGATGGAATGGCTTTAAACTGAAAGAGAGCAGATTTATAGTAGATATTAGGAGGGAATTCCTTACTGTGAGGGTTTTGACACACTGGCACAGGTTGCTCAGAGAAGCTGTGGATGCCCCATCCCCAGCAGTGTTCAAGGCCAGGTTGGATGCAGATCTGAACAACCTGGGATAGCAGAAGGTGTCCCTGCCCATGGCAGGGTGATCGAAACCAGATGATCTTTATGGTCCCTTCTAACCCAAACCATTTTACAAGACCATAAACGTGTGATAAATGTATGGCATAATAGACAATAAAGTAATATTACAAGGTAGAGGAACACTCAGTATATTCAATTTCAAAGAGGTTCATGAAAAAAATTAAGTAACATTGTCTGGAATACCAAAGAGGTGAGGAAAACAACCCTTTATGATTGCTGATATTTACAGGGAATGTTCTTAAACACACAGAATACAGTCCTAAACCAAAAATATTAATTTAATTGCATTACAGTATAAATGAACTTAGCCTCTCTCATTTTTGATCAGTTTAATACATGAATCTCATCAGTCCAAAAAAAAAACCCCAATTATCCATGGTTTTTAACTTGGTTAATAAATACAAAAATCATTCTATGACATATGGTGGGATTTTATAGATTCCATTACCTGTAAAATAAGGCCTTAGGTGCTGGAAATAGCTATATCAACTATTAAACTTGCAAGTGTTCCAACCGAAGTTGAAATGAGTTCATTCCTTCCTCTGCTAAAGCCAATGCTTGATTTTTAAATATTTTGCAATGAAAATAAGATCTGAAAATGAATAAGTAAAAGGCTTTTATTTGTTTGTTTTAAAATCAAAGAAAATAAACATTTCTGTATAGCAAGAAAAGTGAAGTGCCTCTGACAAAGTTTTGAAACAGTAGAGAAAAGTATTTCCTCTGCCAAATGGGTTGGCTGGAATCATTATGGAAGTCTTTTACAGTGCATGCCTTTTTCAATGTTCATTTATGCCTACTAAAATTTATTTGTAGGGTATTTTCCTCTGAAAAAATTAATCACTGAGAAACTTAAAAAGCATTTGTTAGAAAAGAGGAAAACATGGTAGACAGTTGATATTGTTCTAGTTTGTTCAATAATCATTGCCTTTGTTTCGATATTTTACTTCTACAGCACAAGCTTTCATGTGTGGAAAAACAATTACAAAATCTTTGTTTTAAGCCAGTCACTGGATCTGGACAAAGTTGGATATATTTTCCTCTTCTCTTGGGTACCCTGCCATAACCTCTGGCTCCACATACTAAAGCTCATCTTTACTACAAATCACCTTCCTTCACCTGATGAGAGGCCTCAGCAGAGCCCCTACCCTGATAACCTTCCCTTTCAGATCCTCACCAAACCCCTCAGGGCACTGTGCATGTAAATGGATACCATGAACTACAGCCTGACTACCTGAAGGAAAGATCTGTTTGCCACCCAAACCCTTTGTATTCCAATAAAATTTACAAAACAGGATGCAGGTATGACTGAAAGTCATACACATGCTTCTGGCAAGCCTTTTTTTGCACAAAGGTGAATTTTACCTGCCTTTTGTGGTTTTCTCTTACCTCATCCTTGATCTTAGCCACAGCCTGTCTAGCCTACTTATATCTCAGCTTGTACCCAACCACCCTATTCAAAAGCTGCTGCTAAAATTATCCCTTTCATGCTGCTAAGGTCCTGCAAGACATTCATATTCAAATCAAACCCTTCATCCTCTGCTTCAAGTTCGCAGTTCTTCTCTTAAATACAAGGCCCAGAAAAACACAACATATACTTGCATTGTGGCTTTCATTTTTCTCTGATTATTTTAAAACTTCCCTTCTCCCCATTATGCTCTTCAGACTTTCATGTCTGTTTTATTTTCTGTACTGTCCCTTAAGTTTAGCGGTCTATCTTGCTGACCGGGTATAATAAAGTCACGAGTTCACAAATGTACGTTCTTCCGTAAAACACACGTGTTTGAAGTGTGGGGAGTTTAACCACCACCTCTGTGAGCCCTCAACAAAATCTAGAAAATGAATCACAATTGTGTTGTCACAGAGTTCATCACACTTCTGAACATTTTAACTTGAAAAGAAAGACTTTAACTTGAAAAGAGAGAGACTTTCACTGGCAACTTAGACACTCAAGTTTTAGGTCATCCTACTTAAAGCAAAAAATTGCAGAAAATCCAAGCAACTTCAGTCTAAGATGGTGTCAAAGTACAATTTTTCTAAAACAATGCAAATCTACAAAACTGTTTTGTTGTAAAAACAAAACAGGTATATAGCTCATTTTCTTTCATGCTGTGTTCTTGTTTTGTTCTCATTTCTGACTCAAAAAGCTCCTGATTCTGGCAAGCCAAAGAGAGAGCTGACAAAAAGTAAAATAATAATGCCCACTTTAAGCCTAATTTTATACTCCTCTGATTTCTTCTCCTATATCACTGAATTCAATTAGCTTACATCTATTTTCATTTAATCTATTTAATCTCTCAGTACTCATCTGTGACTGGCACAAGGCACTGTTGCCATTACCCTGCAACCATCGCCTGCTCGCCCACGTTTTTTATCACCAAGGGAGCTCATCCTTTCTATTTCCTACCCATCAACAGCCCAGACACCAAGGCAGAGATGGAAAAAAGAAGATCAATTAAAAAATCAGTTTTGTGAAACTCCCCACCTGGTAATGTGTGTGCTGAGACACAGAGCTGTGTGTCACTTAGGCTCTCCCTGCAGCAGCTTCCCAGGGTGATCAAAACAGCGCTGAGCGTCCAGAGATGCTGCCCACCATCATTTTCATGCTGAAAGCTGGGAGAATATCTGTTCCTTAACTATGCTTCACTTTAATTATCAGGTCGCAATTAACACCCTGCCACTCTTTTCTGTTTGCTCTGCTTTGCTCCATTTCCTGCAAACTGATTAAGGAAAAAAAAAAAAAAAAAACAAGAGAGAAAGAGAGAGCATAAGGACTTCTAGAAACTTAGTTTATCCAGTAACATGATTTTATATCTGAAAGAACATTTTCATCTTTTAATTCTTCTTCTAATTAGTTTTTGTGCCCTGCATTCAGCATTTCCCACAATTTGCCTATCAATGACATAAAAAGATTATCTTTTTCATGTTGCTAGCAGAGAGTCAGAGAGTTAAATCCAATCTGAAATTATTCTAAACCTTCAACTCATTTACCCCAGCCTTACTTCTTCCTCTTGCTCCCTGATTCAGGATTTCTGTGTTACACTGTTGTTATTGAATGCCTAGGGTGAATAGTCAGCTCCAGATACTAAAAGAAGTTTAACGCTTAAGTAAAATTATGACATATTATTAGGTTTTTACAGTAGAAAAAAGAGAAAATCTTTAAAGATGTTATGTTGAAATCTTGAAAGTATTAAAAATGTTTTATCTAAGGATCAAACATCTTTTGAAGAATGATAGGTAAAGCTCAGCAGCTCTGCTGGGTTCATCTTGCACAATTTCTCCTTACTTAATGTGTCTTCTTTTTTTCCGCTATGTAAAATGAAGGCTCACAAACTCTCAAAACCACAGGCATTGGGGAAATTTAATTCACTAAGTTTCTACAGTAGGATTCAGTCTTCAGAAGTCTACAAATCCCTGAGAATTTTTCCATAATTCTTAGCTTTATAGATCATAGGTAAGATGCAATAGAGTTTGAAGAAGGCTGTTACACAGCAAAAAAGGCCATATAAAAAATTACAAAAGAAACCCAGAAATGTAACTCTGTGTGTGTGTAGATTAAATTAAATAAACAAATATTCACGTATGAGAAAATGCTTATTTAATATTCTGCCTATATAGAAAACCAGCATAGACCTCATAAACTGGCATGATACACCTGCTGACTCCCAGTACAGCAAGTCCTATTTCCCAACAAGGACATGTTTCAGCAAATGAAAAAGCCTGTCTGCTTCTGAACTCCCAGAAACTTTCTGCACTGGGGAGAGTTGCTATCAGGGCACCAGTGACAGGAATCAGGCCGCAGCAGTAGTCTGTAAACAGGTGCCTTCCCAGCTCGGGTCCTGAAGCACAAAGAAGTAAGAGTGGCCCCAATCTCCACAAGTGGCTGTACTGTAAATTGGAAAACACCTTCGTCACTTGACCATTGAACTTTCCCTTCTTCAGAAAAACCCTCTAAAGGAGATCATCTCTTATGCTGCAATGTTCAAGGTACATATTAAACAGGGAAAAAAGCAAGAGTTGTCGTGCAGTGGTTGATCTGCAGAGTCAATTCTGTCACGTTACATAAAACGTATTAAGGTGTAATTTAATTTTTGTAGAAGCCTTTCTTCAGTAGTTTGTGGCCTTTCCATGGTGCACAGTTAAGGTAAAATTCACTTACTATAGTTCATTATCAGTAAGGCTTAAGAACAAAACACTTGTTTTGTTTATCCTCAATTGAACTTTGAGTAGTACCAGCTTCCTCCTGTCTAGAATAGAAAATTTTACACTGGGTAGGGAGGTAATGGGCCCTCCCTTCTGGTTTGAATCCCCTCTTGCCATCTACATAAATGCATATCCAACTGCAGTCACATTACAAGGTTCCAAAAGCAATTTCATTTGCAGAGCACTCCAGCCAAAGCAAGGTTCCTCCTATCCTTTCTCCTCTCCATGCAGGAATGGCCACCTGTGGCAGTATCCTGTGCTCCTCCAGCCATGTTACCATTTCACAGCAAACTAATAGGAGCAAGAGGAAGCTAACTGCCTGGAATAAGAGGATAAAGGTAATGGTGCAGAAACAGAATAGGAAATATGAGACATTTTAATGCTGTTGTAACTGCCTGCTTCTAGCAATTTTTGGCCCCATGATTGTCTCGTCTAAGATTCAGACTTCCAAGTTAACTGAGCTGCATAACCCTGCACAGGGTGTTCGTGTTCCCTTCCCTCTGGGGAGCACTGTTCTCTTTCTGAGAAAGACAAAGATAACCTTATGTCAGTGCGACAGAAACTTGGGGACTCAGCTGCGCTTTAGCCAAAACCCCAGGTGAGATTAGGCTGAGCTTGAACCTCAAAGCAAGGGTAAATCTGAATTTGTATCCTCAGCTTATGGTGGAGCTCAATGCGGGCATCCAAAAATCAATGCACTAAAGCTAAAAGCTTAGTATGCTGGAGTCCCCTCACCTGCTTGCTCCTGATTTTTTTCACTTCTTTTCTTTGACTCTGAGCAGTACTTTTCAATCAGTAACACACTGGTGTCACAGAGGGCTGTATATTCTCTCAAACAACCCGGAGGACACCCATTAACCTGAGGAATTCATTTTAGATCTTGTCCATTATGTAAACGAGAATTACAATTTGTTCTCGTTTTCTGTGTAGCGTTATTGATTTACGTAAATCCAGGTTAGCCTCAACAAAATACTTTTTAATCAGAAAGAAAAAAAGAGGTTTCAGAGTTCAAATAAAAAGGAAAACTGAACCATAACTTTTAATAATTTTTAATAAGTAGGTACAACTGCTGAAAATTATATTGACCATACAATATCTATTTGATGCCAATCACTGAAGTAAATTGCCTGGAATAGAAGACAAAGTGTTTATCATACTAGGATTGATTATATAAGCAAAATGTACTTATTTTGATATACCAAAAATGGACTGTTCCCTGGGGATTTGATTCAATGGTAGACTTTTAAATACCTCAAACTGCATTCTTTCTAAAATCTGCAGCAACTGATCCTTCCCAGCAGAGTAGTTCTCAGCAGCCTGTTCATAGATCTCAGAGCCTGGTGTGGCTCCGGTGCCGCAGGGGAGAGGGAGTGAGGTGTCCAGCCACCCCCACCACGGCAATCCTTTGGGACCTCTCCAGGTCCTGCATATACTCTGGTACCCAGCACTCTACTTCTCAGTTCTTGTCCCATTTCCTCCAGGTAACATGAGTAACAAGCTGAGTGACCTGCTAAAAAACACATATATAAAATCAGTTTTCCTTGCAGCTCGTGAAAAAGCTCGCAGCAAGCCAAGAGCAAAGATAAATCATTTAAATTGAGACACCGATCGATGCAGTGATCGTAAACCTGTGGCACAGATGTCAGCATTTGAACATGGTGCTTCATCAGGGGCACACATGCACGAGCTGGGACTTCTTGCTGCTGCCCAAATAACACAGTCAGGTAAAGACAGAAGGGAGACCAGCAAATATGGGCAGGTGGAAGAAGGAAAAACCCTTGACCATATAAGAGCTGGGGAGCAGCATCAATGAGAGGACAGGACTGAATATTTGTAAGAAGCAAGTTTTTCCTCCTCTGAACACAAAAAGCACATTCAAGCTTCCCCTTGAATTTTGTGTCCTCACAGAAATGCAGTTCACAGAAGTGTCCTTTGTATGAGTGATTACACAGATTTTACCCTACATTCTCATCAGGGTGTTACACTAGCTATTAAGCACAGAGTGTCCAGGATCACAGTTACTGTGAAGTTTCCTTAGGGACTAGATAGAAAAATAGGAAAATAAGTTAAGACCACCAGCTAAAACAGACAAAAGTCACCCACAACCAAGAGCCTTGAAGGATTTTGTATATTTTTTCTAAGAAGTGTGACCCCCACAAAAATAACCTTTTCTTTTTCCCCCGCCAGTGAAGAGTGGATTTTGATTTTTTTCATGAAGTATTTAGGAATCTTGATGCAGCTATTAGAGATTCACTTTCAGATGTTTAAATGGGAAAATTCAAAGGCCTACTGGGGAACTATATGAAATAAGAAATAATCTGTACTGATATAAGATCTAATATCCTCCTGAGTGTAGGTTACAGTCACATTTCAAGGCTCCTTTACCCCCTATTAGCTTTCTTGCTTTGCCTGACAGAGAAGGCACTAGAATGGATAAATACGGGAATGCTGCACCTTTGTGATAATGCACCTGTGGTTTAAATAAAATTTTCACAATAAGGTAAGCAGTGGAAAAGGCCTGAGGCATTGTAAAATATCCATCTTTGGAGATTTTCAGAATCTGACTAGAAAATGAATCAGGTGACCTCCAGAGACCCTTCCACCGTAAATTATTCTGTGGTTCTATGAACTTTGGGTTTTTGTAATCTAATAAAACTGTTGATTGAAGGGTTCGTATTTGACTGTGGCTTTGAACAATTACACTTTAAATCAAGCAGACCAGAATGTGACCAACCACAGTGAACTGGGAGCACCTCTGGGACAGCTCATGGCAGAAGCCACTTCACCTGCCAGCAAAAGAGTTTCCACCACCAAGAGGAGCTGTGCCCAGGCACCCAAAGCTGCCACCTGCTCTCCTCCTGCCTGTTTCAAGTTGAAACATCTCTTTAAGTATAAGTTTTCATCCAAAGAATATAAAAATATTATATTCCCTTTCAACACAGCTTTCAAAATGCATAAATTGCTTTTTAACTCATTGGGGCTCTGAAATGATTTTCAAAGCATTTTCTGTGTAATGTCAGTGGGAGTTCACTCAACCTATCAGTTTAACAGTTCCTTTTAGGAGGGTTCATATGTTAAGTGGTTGCTGGATCACTAGGATAATGAGCGTGGCTGCCCAGGAGGATGACGGGCAAAGTGCTGCTGCACACCCATCTGCCCTCCCCGTGTGCCTCCATCCTCGCCGGGCAGAGATCCGCGTGTAGCGCTCGGGCTGATCTCAGCCCCGCTCCCAGAAAGCGCCAGCCAGAGAAGAGGAAAAGGGCCAAGCGCACGGAGCCCTTCCCTTTGGCAGCATCCCCAGAAATGTTTTCCTGATGTTTCGTGCACCAAGATGCTGGCAGGTTCACAAATGGTGGCTACTGAAGGACTCACCATTGTGATGCAGCGCAACAGCAAAGAGCTGGACCAATAGGCTCCTAAGCACCATCTGATTACTTTGGCTACCAGGGTCAGCTCCACGGACCATAGCTTCTAAGAACGCAAATTTCAGCTTCTCAAAATGTGCATGTCAAACTTTAAACAAATAAATTAAAAAACAAACCCCTTGAAACCAAGCCTTTCCTATAATGATGAAAGGGATGAAGGCAGACTTTGCTGAAGTAGACTGCCTAGTTCTTGAGCACTTGGGTTATCAATGATATCAGAAATATTGCTTACCTATGTTGCAGGTACACTGTTCTCTAATACCTAAATCTATCACAAGATTCTTACTGGGGAAAGCTATTCAATCACAGCAACAATCTGCTCATGTTTAAAAAAGGGAGCTGAAAGTTCAAAAATAGTTATAAGGTACGTCAAACACAGCCAATGCATTAACCAGCCACTTGCCTTACTCTCCTGAGGGCTGTGAGATATTCAGTTTTACTGGAGGAAAAAAGGAGACTAGTAATACAATTTTTTCATCTGCCTGTGCTTTCTGCCTGGGATTTAATCCTGCATATAGATACACAATATTATTCCCAACCAAGCTGTCTGTTTTGCATCACAAAATGAACCATTCCCCATTTGAAGGGGCTGTCAGTTATCCTTGTTTTGTTAAGCATAAAGCAACACTTGCTGTTTCAAATCCCACACTGCTGACAGTCACTTCTTAGGAATCTGAATAAAGTCACTTGAATTATTTAGAATAATGAATAGAATGCATTATTCCATTGTTCCATTTCTACAATTAAATCAAGATAATAAATGAGCTTTCAGTTAAGTACATGCTAATGTTCGACTCTGATTGAGATTGAGGTAGATTCAACCCTTGCTTCTCTAAGGAATAAATTATGATACTCCAAAGAAACAGAGGTGAAAAACAGGGTATTCTGATAACCATTTTAGGAACAAGAGCTGAGACACTCCAAGCAGATGGGACATGTATGAGCAAAATGTAAAAGCCAGTTAAGGCAGAGCTTTATTGGTATAGACCTGCTGGAGAACATATCTCTTGGATAAAACTGACTATGAACACTAATAACCACTGCTTACATAGCCCAGAATTAATGTGTCTCCAGAAAGCAATTCAGTTCGCTGATAGATATACTGGTTTTTTAATAAGGTGTTTACCTTTTTCATTCAGAATTTAGGAGACACAAGATATTCCTGGATTCTTCTTCAGCATATTTTCTTGTTAAATTTTTCATTTCCCCAAAAGCACGGCCAACTCACAGCACTATGGCTACTCTACATGTGCTCCTAGTAATCATTTATGAGGTGTTTTTTTTCCTCAGGCTTTCAAATCTTATTCTTTAGAAACACAATATAGTGCATTTTTTCAGAGAAAAAAATTTCCTAGAGATGTCTGCCCTATCATAAACACATGATATAATTAGTAATTCAATATAAAGAGATTAAACAAGGTGGAATAATGTCTATTCCAGTCCAGAGATGGACAGTAACAAAGGCTTAAGAGAAAACATCATGGTACTAGAAAATGAAGCTTTAAAGTAGTTCTGAAATTCATCATAAATCAAGATTATGTTTAAAAGGAATGATACTGTGAACAAGAAAGCGGCCTACAACTTGTAGTTTATGAAACTGTCAATATTTGAGTCACATTTATCTCTAAAGAACTTTATTTTTGTAAAAGCGAGAAAAAGTTTTGGTTTACATGTTATCATCAAAGATGAGGAAAATTTGTAACATAACTCTCTCAAAAGCTAGAATACAGATTTCAAAACCAAACATAGCACCTGAAGTCAAATTCAGTGTGGAACTTGTCACTAATGGTTCTGGCACATTCAGGGGATTACACTGATCTATCTGGAGTTTGCTGAAGCCACTTCTACTAAGTAATTAACTTACTATTGTCCCCAAGTTATTGTAGATGGTGTTACAGCAAAGATCTACAGAAACACCAAACTATCCAAAAGTTGTCAGATTTTAAGTTGAAAACACCCACTGGACCATCATCTTAAAACACATTTTGAAAATACCTTTAAAAGAACAAACTGTATTCGGTCACGTCAATCACCATGCTCAAACAAAGTAAGATTACTGGGGTAGCAGTGAGGTTCCTCAGAGGATAATAGTAGTCCTGGAGTGAAATGAAATTCCAGAACAACAGAGGAAGCAAGCCAGCTCTCTTCCCCAAGCCACCTTTCCTAACACACCCATAAATAACAAACCTTGACAAACACAAACAGCATCTTGTCACAGAAAAGCATTGCAATGTTGATAGAATTTTCCCACGGAGAAAACATGACAGAACAAACTATATGTAACAGATTAGTCACATTACTAACTGTTCTTGGGGGGAACATTCCAAGCCACTGGTAGAACTGGAAGGAACAGTCCAGGTTCAACACTTATCCAGCAAAACAGAGTCTCATGACTTTTATAACATAACCTTCCTGAATGCTGGGAAAAAAGTGTTTTTAGAAAAAAAGAAATTATTCTAGAGTATCTTTAGAGAATGTAAGTAAATATAGCACAATAACAACCAAGAGAAGTAGATCTTTACCACCAGGGAGTTGAGGAGGAAGTTGAGTGGCAATGAGTACCAAGTTTCCTTAACATACCTCAGTTACAGAGTTAAAAATAAACTCTGCCAGTCCAGAAGACTGCAGTGTGTCCTGTGTTATTAGTTTTTGTACACAAGTGTGACAGTTTTGAGACTATACCAATGTCAACTCCTCAATTCCACAATTTCATTTGACTTGGAAAACAATCTTTACTATGGACTGAAGCATTTATTCTCCAATAGCAGCTTGACACTTAAGGAGAGACCACGTCTGGAAAACCCTGACAGAGAGATCAGTGACCACAGTTACTGAATATCTTAACCCCAGGAAGAGAATGGATTTACTACCAGAAAAGCCATTAGTTTTTCAGTGAGTTTCTTCATAGAAACTTGTTGGAGTAGGAGTCTGGGACTCCTACTGCACATGCAGTAATATAAAAACTACAATTTCTCTTCCTGCCATTCCAAACCAAAAGTCAAGACTCAGTTTTAAAGATAATTCCTTCTGAGCCAAAGAATTTGTTTTGCCTCAAAAAGCAAAAGCACAGCAAGAAAAGCTGTGGAGAGACCAGACCCAAAAAATAGCTTTTGGGCAACCTGTAGCTCTCTTGAGAGAGCAGAGAGCAAACCAAGTGCTCAGAACAAGACAGGACACCACAACCAAGCAGGCAGGTGTGGCCTCTGAGGGATCTATCCCAGCTGCAAGGAAACCCAGAGTGCCAGCAGCCATGTGCCAAAGCCAGGAAAAGGACAGCAGACATGAAAAGCTGGTCTGACCATGCGCACCACTCCTTGGAGGACCAGACCTGGAAATGGTGACTGGGAGCATGTGCTGCAATTGCTGTCCAGACAGCATCAGGGCTGCTCTTGTAAAAGACATTCTTACTGTTATATTTTGGAAGCAGTACCTCATGAGGCACTTCAGAAGGAAGAAGTTCTCCGAAACTAATTTTGACTCGAGATTTCAACATCTCTCTGTGAGGGTCTAGTTTCAAGCAAGATGAATATTCCCCTTAATTTTCTCCATTCTCCTCAATGCAAACCAGGTTCCACTTAGTGTCTCCCAAGGAAATGGAAATTTGGTTTTGTTGGATTGGGTAGCCAAAGCAGGAGGCACTGTTTAGTATTTTAGCATGATCTTGCTTTCTTCTTCTTTCCAGAGGTGGTTAAAAATGATGCACTTAGGCTCTTATGCTCTTGGTGTATTTCAAACTCCCATTGCAGTTTTAGGTATGTAAATCAAGCTTCAGTGTCTAGAGTGCCCAGTCCAAGTGTTCTATTTTATCAGATTCAAAAGTCAGTGCTCTGTGCTTTACCATTTATTAAGTAAATCTGTCTATATATCCCTTATAAAAATTTAAGCTCATGCTCTTGAAAAGTACAAGTACCAAGAAAAGAGGGGACACCTACAGGATAAGAAATTATTCGAGTTATAAGAGTTCAGGCAATCCTTATTCTCTCTTGGCTTTTTCAATTATGCCAGGTTTGGGAAGAAGGGATTCACCCATTTCTCCAGCAGTCCATTCTGCATATATGATGGCAGACACACCAAGCCATCAATAACTGGAGGAAGAGATTTTATATCTACAACACATATGCTGATAGACTTGGAAAAAAACCTATTTTTTCTCAGTATTTAACCTCCTATGCAACCATGCATTGCTTACAAAAAAATGTCTCAACCTTATTTCCACTGTTGTGCAAACATGAAAAGGCTGATCAAGACCATTGCATAGTTCTGGCTTGGATGTTTATTGTGAAAATTACAGTGATAATTATAAAAAATACATATCTAATAACCATGTTTTCCCCTTACCCTTATTTAGGAAGTGCAGTTTCCCAGGCAACAGACTAGCCCAGGGAGTCTTCAGACCTCTGAAATTTTTTCATTCAAAATATGAACCATTGTTAACTGAATTTATGTCAGCTTACACAGGTTTGCTTTTCTTAGCCACCTGGTGTGCACTGCTCACAAGTAATCTCTGTGTGTGCTGCAATGGACACTTTATATGTTCACACCCAGTATAATAATTTGATTTTCCAAGGCAGTAGAAGACTCTTTCTGGGTAAAAATTGTTATAAAAATGGGTGCACACAGGTTTGTGATCCCCCCATCCCCCTTTCCCCACTGCTTTCCTAAGCACACACAGAAAAGAACTTTCATAAACCTCATATTTTACATCAGCTTTTGGACCGAACTGAGTAATATCTTCTATCCCATAATGCCAAAACCAACCTACAATACTAGTAAAAGAAAAACAGTCAACAAAATGGGTTTTTCTGCATTCAAAGCCTTTAAAAGTTTTGGCTGTCCTTAAATATTACAAATATGCTGAAGAAGCAATTTAGTAACTCTAAAACTACCACATTTAATTAAGAACATGAAATGTCCAAAAGGAAAACATACCAATTCTGTTAATTGTGCCATCATTCCTGTAAAACATACCTGAGCAGAAAGCAGTCTGTGACCTGTAAACATATGCACAAACGTGTCTCTACTTCCAAGTTGTCCTTTGTGGAGAGACTGAGATGATAAACCAGGTCTACAGTGAGAAGTTTCACTGCTGTGTGCCTGTTCCTCAGCTGAGCTAAATGTGCATCATAAAGTAAGAAGCTATGTAAGAGCCAGTTATGTCTTCCTATTTTGGGATTTTTTAAAAAAAAACTCACTCAGAACCTATGCAAAGTATGTCACTTACAGCCCAATGCATGTCATAATCTGTTTTTTCTTACATTGGTCATGTATCTTCTTCACAGTCTTGCCAACGAGGCAGTGCAAGAATCAGCATGTCAGGGACTGCTCGCAGCAGTGAAATTCCCATTTGGCTCCGTAGGCTGCTGTCTGTCTCCATGCACTACACAGATGGAAGACAAGTTCACAAATTGAAGACAACTTTCCAAGATCTAAGAGTTCAACCGAACACTAAACATGGATTTCTCTTACAGATCACTCATACATGCAGCCACTGACACATCTATGGAAAACTGCCATATATATTGCCTGTTTAAAAATAGTGATTTACAATAAAACAGAAAACCAGGAAAAGACAAAAATAAATAGGTGGGGGTTTTTTTCTGATTTGTTCTGTTTGCTATCATAAAAATAAGGGGATTTATTTTTACTGTTATTTTTTTCTCCAGATTATTATAAATATAAGATAAAGTCTGATACCTGGGGCCATTTCTGCATTCACCGTCACCATCCTACTGTAAAACCTTTAAATACGGCCTGAACACATATTAGGATTCCTGGAATCTTAATCCTGGAAAATAGTCTGTGGAAAAACTTTGCGCATCTCAAGATAAGACTGTATGATTTCACTTGGTGTAAGCTAGAGAATTACTAAATTTTTTTTACTTAACATGTCTGACCAATGTCCAGCTCATGTTCTTGCACTTTCTAGCTATACAAGAATAACAGACTGAAAATGTTCCCATTTTACCAGCTTCTCCTCAAAGTCAAAAACTTGATGTCTTATTCTGCGTTATCTCTTTCTGTTGTTCAGAAAGCAGGTATCATTGGGGCATTGTCACTTTTTAGAAGCTGCTGCTCAACCTGAGAATCCACTATGAGAGGTTTTTAAGCAAGGTAACTTTTTAACTTTTTATGTATAGAAACAGACCAGTAATAAAAGGCAATAAAGTATTTCACTCACTCCTTTTGTACTAAGCAATGGATTTTTCCCATTGCGATAGACACCTAAAAGCAATGGCTGTCAAAGGGTTAAAGGTACAAGAGCAATTAACTGCTCAAATCAGAAGTGTTTACACACTAAAAGGGAAAGTGTGCAAACTTCTGCTGTGCATCCTTTGTTTCTACCGCAACAGATTTCCAGCTTTCCCCCTTCCTCTTTTTTCTCACTTTCAGATTTTCACTGCTGGGAATTATAGGAAGAGAATGTTTTCCAACAGCCATTTCAATTTTAGGAACATCTATTTGGTATTTTAAACGCAAATTATGATGTGAATTTAACTTTATTGTCGAGAGGCATTTCACAAAAGAGAAAACACCAAAGAGTTTGTGGATGAGCTCTTAATTCTGATAATGACTTCTTTTGGATTGCCAGGTAGCCCAGGAATATAAAGCAATGTTGAAGTGAAAGGGGAGGTAATTCTACCTACAAGAGTGCAATTGCATATAACATATAACTCTCTACAAAAGTAGGAACTGCTGACAAATATTAACCTTGGAGAAAATGGCAGAAAAGATGTGCAAAAGCAAGGCTTTTGGGAACTAATACAGGAACAGCAAGAGGCAATCCTGGAAGGCCACTGAGGTTAAAGAGCTAATTACAAAAAAATGCATATCAAAAACCAGTTTTGCAGTCAGAAGATCTCAGTGTGGGCATAGTCTGCTGATCTGGGAATTGCAGGAACTGGATCTATGAGAGACATAGAGCAAATCCATTATGTGAGCAGCTTAACTGCCAAGCATACAAAAGCTCTTAATGGCCACAAAATTCAAAATTTAGCAATTATTTTTCTTTGCTTCCTACCAGGTGTAGTCATCTCATGAGAAGGAGTCCTGGTGGCCCCCAGCCATCCTCTAGGAGGAGGTTAAAATCCTCATTAATTATGACAGGCTCTCCTTTAAGTGCTATTGAGATCAGTGTTAATTTCTGCAGGGCGTGAGATCATTCCAACAGTGGCAACCTCACTGTGACACGGAGCTGTTAATGCACCACTCTCGTTTCGGCACGTTCATGCCCGTGAACAAACGCTAACGCAGCAAGTGCCTCGTGACTGCTCAGTGCACTCAGAGCAACTTCACTGGCACCAGTGTCCTGGGAATTGGGCAAGCAGGGAAGCAATCTGGTGTTTATACTACACGGCACATGTATGAAACACTTCTCCGTTGGTGATGAAGCCAGCAAAGAAGGTCCCAGCTCTTAAGCAAACAAGTATCAGCTGTCATATTCATCAACCCCCTGAATGTGTCTGCACCTCCTTGGATGGATGTACTTGGGCACCTTCCCCAGGCACCCACAAATCTCAGCAGCCTCTCTGAGACATGACTTCATGACTTCACACTTTGTCCCCTCATTCTGTTAAGCAGCTGACCACTCTTCTTCAGGGAAATAATGCTGATGGAACAAGGCAGAGGAACCAGAGAAAATGGTTTCATGATTTCAAGATGTGCACAGATACAATAGCCCGTGCAGCAGGGATGATCCTGACCTCACCACCACAGCTCTGCAATCTGTCACCCCCAAACTGCTTCTGCTTCCCATCCACCCAGCAGAGACCACGTGGTGTCTGCTTTCACTGTCTCATGCATTTCAGCAGTATAACGATGTAAATTGTAAGTCGTATCTGATTGTGAGAAATGAAGGCTCTATCCATAAATAATGAAGACTTTTTCTTACTGATTCATGTTTCTGTTTAATTCTTCTGATTTAAGGAAGAAAACAAATTTTACAAATCCCTTCATAAACTTTCTGAGGAGTTGTATGTTAGTAGCTGCAGTTTCTATTTCGGGTCCTAAAAAAAAAATACAGCTTGAGCTATTTGGGACCTAAATGTATCTCTGAAAACTCCCAAAACCCCAGTATATACTGGGCAAGTATACAGAATATTTCTGATTAAAACCAGAATATTTCTCAGAACACTAGAAATTACTTGCCATGTTGGTCAGTAGCTCTGGGGCCCTCTGTAGTTACATGAGACAAACAATTTAGTTCCTGTCTCCAACTCTCAGTCAAATTTCTATTTCATTGACCAACACTAAGCCAAATTCTTACAACAGGATCACTGAGGCAGAGCCCAATGTTAAGGCAAGGTGTAAAGGGCCATAGGAGACACAGAAGAGTAACAGAGCAGAGAACTGAACTTGGCTCTTCCATGTCCTAAGAATCAGACTTAGTCACTCAGCAGAGGTCTGCAAAGAACTGTAGCTCCAAGCCAGCAAATGAGACACCTCCACTGTGGTAATGTGACTCAAACTCCCACATCTTTCCAAATAAGTACACTGCTGGGACATAATCCAGATTCATTTCCTCAATTTTTTAAGGAAGCAGATAGGAAAGGTTAAAATTCAATTTCACAGCAAAGGAGAGAGAAAGAATTTTTTTACCTTGAAGATTTTTAATAAGAAAACTGTTTCATCCATTCTCAATAATCAGCTTTGCTGAAGCTAATTCACAATAAGGAACTAAAAATTGCCAACTTTTCCAAGGCCACTTGGCTTTCTTCACATAAACAAGTATCCTAAAATACAGGGTAATCTGAATTTTGAATTTGCAGTTCACTTACTCTCAGCTGGTTACACTATTCATGGTACTACTTCTCTACAATCCATTGATGATGCATTTTGCTGCTTTAAGCTGCCACATTAGCAGATAACTTGAAGGGCCCCTTCACTCTTTTTCACAGACTCCTTTTGCCCCTCCAAACATAGTCTCTGCTCCCATGGCTCCCTAGTCTTTGTCTTACCCTTCCAAAACGTTCACTTTTTGGGGAGTTTGCAAGGTAAAAATAACAAGTTGCATCCTGCTCATAGTCTTGGTGCCCCAGCCCTGACAGCCGCTCCTGGCTCTGCTCGCACCCTCTCCCTGCTGCTCCTGAGATCCAGTGAGTCATTGCTGGGAAACACAGCGTCTTCCTCTAACACCAGCTGCTCTCCAAACCAACAACAAGCTGCAAACTGGAAATAATATTATCTCTCTTTCATAGGACAGAACAGAATTTTCTGGCCAGCCCCACTGTTTCGGTTTTGGGGTTTTTTTCCATCTTTCTCAAAGCTCCAACTATGTCATTCCCTCTCCCTCCCCCCTGAAAACTGAAAACATAGTTAAACCTCATTGTCAACTACCAGCAAGAAAAAGATCACTTTCATAGTTTCAGTATGAAAATTTCATAGTTGGGGCAAAATAAAACAAAAAATCCGAACAACCTCATCACTTTCTCCTAAGTCCATGTATTTTCATGGATTTCGTATTTTCTACATACCTTAGGAATGTAAGTTATGCTCTCCATGTTTTGGTAGAAATAATTACCTCTCCACTGACAACTTGTCAGGTTTCAGGATGATGCAATATAAGAAAACAGAAATATAATCTTCCAGATTTCTAACAGAAATACTCCTCACAGACCCTTAACTAGTGCAGCGGTACTGAGTGCCACTGCAACATACAATGATAGTAAAAGTTATGTTATCTGAGGTAAAAGACTCCCTGTACACACCTGAATACTCTCCTAATAACTTTAAAAGTAATCCATAGCATAAAAAAATAAAGAAAATAGCTGCTTTTCACAGTGGTCTTTCCTATTTTACTTGTGATTCTTCAGCTTCTTGGATCAGTCTTTTTTACTATTTTGGTTTGGTTTTTTTTTTTCCCCACTATCTGTCTGTACCCTTGGCCTTCATCAAGACTGCTCTATGAACTTTTCACCATGATGATATCAAGTACATAAGCAGGCTACTGAAAAGGGAAGGATTAAAATAAAATAAGTGTGTTTGTGTATATGTATGGACACATATACCTACGTATCTGACAGCTGCTAAGGTATGCTTCTAATTGTACAGGTGTAAGCAGAGTACCCACCAAGTTCCCACATGCCTTTTATAAAGAACTGATCAGCTTCTGAATATTTAGAATTAGAGCTAAATATACCCAACTAGTGTTTCCAACATGAAATAGTCTGTTCATTTCCAAGGGACCTAGTTTGTTTTCAAGGGATAAGGAGCTGGTAAGAAAACGCACAGATAAAAGCAAATGAAAAGAAACCTTCAGATCATTAATTAGAGGCATGATGTATTCTTTTTAGATTTGATACACACAGAGAAACCCTTGAGATACTTTTCATACACTGCTGCATATGAGGAACAGCCAGAGAGAACAGCCTGAGAACGAGCAGCCAGCAAGTAAGAAAAGCCTGAGCAGGCCCCTCTCCCCTGGTGTCCCCGATGCTTCAGGAGGTGGCCTGGCAGCAGCCTCCACGTGAAATTAGTTGCTGGCAGAGCCCAGCAGAGGCAGCTGCTGTGCCCTGCCCAGCCAGGCCCTCCAGCTCTGTACTGAGGGGGGATGTGCAGCTGCCCAGGCACTGACTTAGCAAGGTGCAAGCAGCTGAATGCACCTGAGGGACTGCAGTGTTTGTCACAGAGCCTCTGCTGCTGCACAGGACACGGTGTTTGTGCCATGGAAATCTCTGCTGGAGACAATGACACCGAGCTGGGCATGGCACAGATTGGGGTCTGCAACAGGAAGGCACACTTCACAAAAATTAAAAGCCTGTTACCAGCAGCAGAATTATTCATATTCCATGCCTGGCTAGATCAAAAATGCCACAGAAGGTTAATCCCTGTTTCCAGAAGGCCAAGAAACAAGTGCAAAGTGTTTAGGCAATAACCACAGCAGACTTCTGAAATAAGGTAATGAAACAGACTCCAATATCGAGACATGCTGGAGACAAACCTAGAACCAGTGCCCAGTTTAAAATGCACACGGTACAGGAGGAGACACACAAATGATACCGGGCTGGCACCAGTGCTCGGGGAACGTGCTACAAACCTGGAAACCCCAGCTAAGCCCCAGAAGGGACTGAATCAGAACTGCCCATTTTTAATGCTAGAAATTATATAAAGCAACCTGGTTTTATTTCAGTTACTGAGGCACAGACTACACAGCTGATGAAGAAAGTGAAGATTGTTTTTCCTGAGCCAGACAATTTAAGGGATCAAGCACACAGGTCCAAGAGAGAGTGTAGAAGAATTCAAGTGACTGACTAACAAACAGGAATTTGAACATCTTTTCCTGTCTACCCACAAAGTAGCAGGAAGGCAGAGCTGATAGAGTGCACCAGAAAAATATAATTAAGTTTATAACATTTTTCTCATAAAAATACACTGTCATTAAATATCAGAACCAAAACTCTCTCTAAAACAAGGTCAATTCTGTTATATCTCAGAAATGAAATAATTACTAGATTAAAATAAAAACCTTAAAGTGCCTCAACTAAACTTTTTCCATACTTATTAAAATAAGTTCAAAGACAACACCTTCTGTTTGGGAAATGCCCATCCCATTGTTGCCAGATGATAGTAGAACATTGAGAACAAATATATATGTCTCATCTTTTGCATTTTCCTAAGTGCCTGGTCCTGATCTCTGCTAGGGAGAGAGATTTGTTCTGAAAAAGCATTGTCTCAAGCAAGACAGTTGGAACATATTTCCAGAGGTTTCCAGCCCCAGTGCTGACAAAACAAGACCCAAAAACCTCTAAGGATGAAGAAACACACCACAGTCTCTCAGTGCTGTGCACCCTCCTCACAAGGAAGCTTTTTCTAATGTCCAGCTTGAACCTCCCAGGTTGTCCCTTGTTTTCCCAGCTGTAACTACCGAGGTGTACTTGCACTGATCACCTCCCTAATTTTCTCCATGCTTAGCCCAAGACAGGCTCCTGTTGCTGGATCAGCATAAGCAGTGAGCAGAGACTATATGTTGCCTGTATTAAAAGTATGGTACAGTCATGTTCTGCAAACTCTCAGCCTGCAGGAAATCCATCACTTGGGTCTGGCAGGAGGCAGCTGCTTATAGAATCCTGCCCTTTGGCTTGTCTGTCAGGAGGAGTCAATGCAGCCCAGGCTGAGCTTTGGGGGCTGTGTGATTACAGTTCTGAACTGCAGCCCAGCAGATACACAGAGCATGGTGGTGACAGAGAGGAAAATACAGACTTACCTTTCCAATAAAGCTGCACCTGCTGAGGGTTATCCTCAACAATAAAATGAATCTTCCATAACTCTATAGCAGCTGTAGGGGAACATAAAAACTGTTTCTGTCAAATAACACACTTAGTGTTGGGTTTATGTACAAGTAAGCCATGAGTGGGGTTACTCACAGGCTTATGGTTGAACACTATGTACACAAGTACTGGCGGGACCAGCTCCCAGGTGCTCCTTCATCATCTCCATATCTCAAAATTATGATTTCCTATTCAGACTGCTCAGCTTCTCCATTTGATTGTATTTCCTGCTATGCCAAATAGAACATTTTCATATTAATTTTAGCAGATGCTCTAATTTATTCTTTATATTTTATTTTATTAACGCCTATTGCACTGGCATCTAGGCAGATGGCCAACTTCAAAACCAAAGTTTTATGGAGGAATTACAAGAATAGTCAGGTAAATGGGTTCTTCACAGCTGGGAAGCTGTTACAGTATGGTATATTTATAGTATATAAAAGATACTTGTGAACAGAACAGATGGTAACTTAAGAAATTACCTGAATTTGGATTTTGTCCTGAATATCAGTAGGTCCTTGCGAGTTTGACATTCAGCAGTTTGATTCTTTCTATCTCTTTGCTTCCTCTTCTAACATCACACAGTCAGGTTTTCTGAAAAGAGATACTTTCATAAACTTTAAAAAAAAAGTCTTTTAGAAAGGTTAAGCAATAACTTGAAACTGAAAAGGAATCCATCAGGTCAGCAGATTTCTTACAGTCAAAGTTATGAACAGCTGCGGTGTCTCCCACAGATGTGACCCAACACTTCATAAACACATGGCTTCCTAAATATACAAGTGTGACAAACATATCAGCTCATCACCCATGTATTTGTTTCATAAGCTATTTGGAATTAGACTCTTAATTTAAAACCACTTAAGTTTTGAAGTTCAAGGCTAGCTGGGAAACTTTGGAAAATGAGAGAAGATTTTAGAGCAGTTCCCTTGTCAACTGTACCCAAGGTAAAGTTTACCCTTCCAATGTCCAATATCCAGATGGGCATAAGACCCTCATTTCCAGTTGATTTAAAAGCAAAAGAATGTTGGTATTTACACCTCAAATTCTGCATCACAACAATTAATTTATGGCCTGGTAACCACCAGCTGGAGTACTCTGTGCTGCAAGGTCTCTTTGCTTGGCACAGCCTCACTCGTAGATTGCTAGCTTACCTGTAGCAGCATTTCTTGTATTAAAGAACACAAAATGTACAGTCTTAAGTTCAAAAGTAACCTTAAACAAAAGACGCAAAATGATTTAATAAAAATTATCTTGGTTACACAGAAAATTTCTAGTCTATCATCTTTGGTGGATGCAGTAGTTAAACCTTGCTGCTCAACATCCTAAGTGAGCCTTGGGCTTTTACACAAGCATAAATGGAAATCAGCGTATCAGGTATTACATAACATTTGTTTGTTCTGTTTTGTATATAGTCACAATCCTTTATATTAATAAACTAAAATATTCATTATAAATTTGCTCCAGAGGGACCTGTGAGCCTTTTCTGTGGAGCCACAGAATCTGATTAAATGTAAGAAAATACATTGCGTTTATCTCTTGATTCTCAGATGGCTACAGATCCGGCAGGCTTCCCTAACAGGACAGATCTGAACGCATCTAATTCAGCTCTTGCTTGTTTAGATCAACAACAGATATGTTCAGCCTGTTGCATACCTCAATCAATTAACCTGCACAAGAAAGCTACCATGCAGATCATTTATACAAAATTAACTTTCACTATGCCTGTTTTGGGGGTTGCTTGGTCATAAAATCTAATCATATATTAGGATTTAAGGAAAAAACTCTTAGTCTTGTTGTCATGTAATTACTTTAATGTACTTTTCCACATGGAAAAATCATGTTTTTTCTTGTACTAGGGAGCCTGGGCTGGGTTGTATGTCACATGCAGCAAGTTCTCCTTGAGACATCTACCTTTTCCCAAAAACTTTACAAGGAGCCTACGGAACCTCGTCTTCATAGTCTCTCAAAGTAACACATTTGCCTTGCAGTTAAATATGCATTCTACAAGACTTTACTACACTGAACTGAAAATACAGTAAAGCAGTTGCACACTTTTTAGTTCCTAGAAAGTTTTCCTGAAGTTTATTTATATTAGACTTACAGATCATTCTGGAAACATCTCTTGGTTGCTGCTAAGTTAGCTAGTAAGTGCGAGCAGTCAAATTTGGTTTAAATATACAGCAGTTGAAATATAGGGTTTAATTATGAAACATCTCATATATGTGAGCATGGGCAAGAATGCAAAGCTAACAAAGACACAATGCACGTTTAAGTTTAGCATTATTTAAATTCTAAATTAATTTCAGTTTTTCCTTTATCTCAAAGATTAGCCTTTTAAGTCCTGATGTTTTTAGAATTAATCAATTCTACTTTATAAAACAGGAAATTGCTATCTGGAAAAAACTGTGAAACCATCTCAACCCTTCTGCTTCCCTGGCTCTCTTATTGAGGCTGGCTGTGGTTCTCTTTGGGTTTTTTTAGCATCCATTAAAAAAAATTCTACTAAGCGCCAGAGAAAATTAAAAAAAAGAAAAAAACCACCCAGTAAACAAATAAACCAGCCTGAGAGGGGAAAAAAAAAGGCAATTAAAAAGCCCCAGAATGCAAACTAAAAGAAACCAAGAACAAACTCTGCATCTCCTATTTCCACTGAAATCACTTTGGGCCAAATTCAACAAAGGACTGAGGGACGTGAAAGGCAATTGCTTCAGGGCTTGTCTTTGCAATGCCTGGAGATGATGTCAAAGCAGCAGGTCCCAGGACGGGCTGTACAATGCTGTGCAGAGCAGGAGCAGAGCTGGTGTCTCATACCCGGGTTGCAGCAGCCAGGAGCCATCAAACACTGTCCACTAATCACTGGGAAACTACAGGGTGAGCTCTTTCAACCCTTCAGCTGATCGACCCAGAACCAGAACAATAGCAGCGAGCTTCTCTTCCAGACCTGGGAGCAGTGAAAGGGCTGGGCCCTCGCCTGTGTTCCTCTCCCAAGCCAGCAGCCTGCTTCCCAGCCCTGCCACAGTGCGGACGGAGGCGAGCAGGGATGCAGAGCCAGGCTGAGGTGCCAGCCTTGGGGGATGTGGCTCAGCCCCCACAGTGTGCAAAGCCTCCTCCTGGCACTCCTGCCCTCTGGAGCTCAGGGGTAACCTGCAGCTCAGCCTGGCATCCCTGCCAGGACGGGGCTGCTCTGGGTATGCACAGACACCACCATGAACGGCCCTGGCCTTGCCACAGCTCAGGCAGGAGAGCCCAGGGAAGCGTAGGAATTGCAGAACAGGAGCAGCCAGGGCCTAAACTCAAAGCGAGAATCCTGAAAACCCCTCTGCAGCTACTCCCTTGTCTCCCAAGTTCAGTCCAAGGATTGGGTGGCTCAGCTCTTTCCTAGCACAGGTCTCAAAGTCCAGAGTCTGATTGCCTTTCCTCACCTCGGCAATATTTTTTACAAGGGGAGTACACTAATGTTTAGGCTCTCTGCAGTCGAAAGTATTGCTCAAAGTGAGCAATGGTGGCAGAATCTATTCCAGGGGAAGGAAAAAAAAAAAAAGAGCAATTGCAAACACTGTGGAAAACATAACATGGACATTTTTTAGCATCAGAAAATTCTGGAGGCTTCCAAATAAACTCATAATTCAGAAGCATTTGAGAGACAACAATGCATCAATAATAGATTTTTAGTAGGTTATATCCTTGAAAGAAGGTAGATGGTAGAGCACACAAAATAAAGTTGTTGGTGGCCTAATACATTGCTAGTGGTTTGTCACCTACAACGCTGCATTCTTTAAAGATATCTAACACACACATACAAAAAAAAATATCTCAAGTGAATTTATTGACCAAAACCAGTTCCACAGAACCAATTAGTATCTTACACAGGCTGCCCTGCAAGGCTTATGAGGCCATCCATCACTTGTCCATTTAACTATTTAGCATTTGTTCCAGCAATTTGTCACACTGTCAGAACGGTAGCATTTCAGAATAGGAGTTTTGGTTGAAAGAAATCTAACTCAGATAGGGCAGATATTTCTTTTCTAATAAGACTTACACAAGATTTATGTTTCTATTATTTTTAACCTTAAGCATCTTGTCTGGAAAGTGAGGTTAATTCTTTGTATTTCAAAGGTTCCATATTTAAATCAATTGTGTTAGAAGAGAATTTAAAAATATTATGCGAAATGGAATTATTTCAAACTTCATCAACAATTCACAGTTCTGACATCATGGAGTACGTTATCTTACAGCTGCAGTGCTTACATTTTTATCACTTCTGCCATCTAATCATTTGCTTTTATGTTTATTTCTGGTGACTTTCCTAATTTCACTGCACCAAAAGAATCACAAAAAATTACCTTTCCATTGAATGAGAGGCGAAGTTTCAACATAACATCAACCATGTCTACCCAAAAGGTGTTTTCGATTTTTCAGTCTCTATACATCTAAAGGGGAAGAAAAAGGATTGCTAACAAGTTTCAGTTACTCACCTCCAGATATTTATAAATATAAATTTAAATGAATGCATAAAAACTAAAATGCAAAAGAAATATTTCAAGCTCTGCTATCTCTAAAAGAATATTTGATGTCTATAACTCAGGTACTGGGAACGGTTTCAAAAGACTGGCACTTGCTTTCAAACACATCCAGAACATTTTACCTGAACAACATGTAGGAATTAGACTAACGCAATTCCTACATGAAATGAAAGCAGCTACAATGAGTATGTCACGCAACCTGTTAGCACCTTGTCAGAGAACTCTCGCGGTCCTACCACGCACGCTGGTGTGTCCACAGGCCTGCTATTGTGCCGCTTCACAGACTCCACCAAAATCATCAGGAGCTATTCAATGATAACCTTTAGATTTGTTTATTGTTTCAGACGCAGGACTTGTTTTTTAATGGTGAGAGCACATAGATCAGAGGTCTGCTTTCCTGATACCCTGCAGAGTTTCCTGATTTAGATTTCTTATAAAGCTGCTGCAGCAAAGAAACCTGGGAATCAAATGCCATCTCTGCATCTGAATGCTGTTAAGTAGCTCCCATGGCATTTCTCCCTGACTCTCGGTGTGTGTCTGTCACTAAGCTCACTCCCAGAGATAAAACAGCAAATGTGAACTCCTACGGGAAAGCACGTCAAGGAAAAACCTTTCTTGAAGCCTGGAGAATGCTCCAGCTCAGTCAATCTTCGGGCCTTCGATCAGCACATGCATCTCACCTTGTATACAGAAGGTTTTACACTGCACCAGCGTTAGGGAGGGATAACCAAATGTTTAATACATACAGAGCAAAGTGCATATCTCTGTGTAAAAGGCTTAGCAGATAGATAAAACAGATAGCAACTAGATAATACAGCTTAGCACTGCTCAAACACCCCAAAACAATCCCCCCTCTGCTTTGCTGAGTAATCTCAGTGTTAAACATGCTTGAAAGATTTGAGGTATATATTTTACCCGTCTCTACCTATTTCTATCTATAATTAATTGCATCAGTCAATTATCTTGGTATCTGTTAAATATCACTGATGTATTAGTCTGCCTGTAAAGGATGCATCTACCTTAGATGTAGGTTACTCTGCCCACACAATAAATATTATTTCCAGTTACACTCGATATAGCACAGCAACTCTTTCAATACTGGAGAGGAAAAGGGGTAGAAGGAAAGAACCTGCAGGACAGACCATCCGTTCACAAGAGTCAAGGAGCTGATCACAGGCAGACACAGCCAAAAGGCCCAGTTAGAGGAGAAGAAGGTGCTCACGTCCATGGGGGTGCTGAGCCCAGCAAGCAACAATGTCCAGCTGCAGGTCTTGGGTCTGGAACACCTACTTACTTACCTTTGGGAGAGGGCTTGCTTGTTTGCTTTCTTAAATATATGTCCAACATTAAAAACCATAAAATATACATGGAAAATTATTCCAGCTGCAGAGAGTGACATGGGAAAAAAAAACAACAACCAAAAAAAAAAACTCCTGTACTGTGTTAAACACAAGCCTGAGGGGAAAACTGCCCACAACCAGCAAACTGTCAGTTTATCTAACCTGTCTTTAGGGAGAACTTGAAAACCTAGCAGTAACAGGACAGAGAAAGAAAGCCAGCAACAAATACCATGGACTGACTTTGACATAGAGACAGTAGAGGGTCCTTCTGCAAGAAACCTGAAGAAATAAAAAATAAACCAGAAGACAGGATATTCTGATATTTACATACTGCGTTCCCCTCTACTCATACTCCTAATGCAAAAAAAAAAGTTTAAAAAGCCACAAAAATCTTCTGCAGCTTCTGATTTTTTCCTTTCACTCCATTTTTTAAAGGAAGTTCCAGGTCAGCTCCCAGAAGTTGCAGAAAAGCTTTTGGGGGTTTAATAATCCAGAGTTAATAGCCATTCATTTGGCAGGTTTGGTACAGAAGGCAGGTCAGAATTAATTTCTTGCTTAACCAAGGCTGAAATTCACATTTCAAGTATAAAAAGATATAGTTGTTACTGAAGTCTCATTCAGCAAGAGACATTCAGAGTGAGATGATCGCAGCAAGAACTTGTGCTGAATATAAAAAGCATCTGGGAACAGGTACAGTCTCAAACAAAAAGATGAAAGTTGAAAGAGAAAAATAAGAAATAACCCAAATTCATCATGAAGGGCCAAACCAGCCTCTGCCTGCCTGTGTGTGGCTCCTCTCAATGACATGAGAACTGACCTCTAAACCACGTCTACTCTGTCAGCTGGCACTCCGGGCAGTTCAGTGCAGAACTGATTGGAATCACATAATCAGGTCAAAAAAGTTTCACAAAGGCCCTAAATGTGGTTGCTTTCAGAAAGGGGGCTCACAGGTATAAAGATCAATTGCTATTTAAGTAAAATTCAGTGAGATACATATATACTTCCATCAAGATGGGAAGAGGAAAGTAAGTCTGAAGCAGCAGGATTTCAAAAGGAGTACAGCAGCACGTTCCATTATAAACCTCTCCAGAGAAAGAAAATGCATGAAATGAAATGAAAGATCATCTGTAAATAATCACATTAAGCATTAAAATTTCCTGAAAACAGAATCTGGAACTAGAAAAGTTTATGTAAACAAAGCAAAACAAAACTATTGGACACAATATGCCTTGTCCTAGGATGCCCTTCCACATTTTCCTCTTACTTTTCCATCTACCTCTTTCCATCTGGTTTTCTTGTCCCACTGGTAAATTTTTAAGGTCTCTAGGAGGAAGAGGACAGTTTTTTCACTGCCTGTATCATGCCAGATATTAAAAAAAAGTGTCCAAAGTAGACATGTTGATTAGACATTTCCATTTAGAAAATGCAATTTTAAAAAGCATCTGGTACATGATATAGACATGCTGCTTTGAGTTTCAAACTCTCCAGGCATTTTCTTTATCTAATCCTTGTTGGGATTAAGTATTTTACCCCACTTAATATTCTTGGAGTGCACTTACTACAAAGTTAGGCATGTATAAATAGCTCTTTTGTGGATTCAGGCAATGATTTGTATTTTCACTCCTTTCAGGTATGGAAAAGTAAGTAGAAAATCTGATTCCAAAGCCAACAGTGGTGTATTTACATACAACTTTCACATAAACAGGTCCACAAGCTTGGGTTCAGAGGAATGCCTAGAAAGGATCAAATGCAAGAGCAATGCTCCTTGTTGCAAGCATTAAGAAGTTAAGAATGTTCTGCTACACCATGGAGATGGGGAGAGAAGCTCTGTTCAAGGAAATGTCAGGGGCCATGGTACTACACCTCTGTTTTCTTGCACTATTCTTCCTTGCACACTTGCTTTCTACTCCCAAAATACCTATAGGGGATTGTCTTCTTGAGGTAAGGTGGAAGGCAAGATTCTGGGTGCAATGGTAAAAGCCAAAAATGGATGTGTTAGGTAGCAATAGAAGCTGATAACCGGAGTTCACACCACTTCCAAGGCTTGCTGAAGAACTCTGCATAGTTTTGAAGTAGATAGACTATATGATAATGTGGCTATAAGTTCATTCAGAAAGCAAAATATAGTGCTAAAGGCATTCTTAGACTGACTTAATTGCATCCCTATTCAGAACTGTGTCAATTAAAAAAACCAGCAAAACAGACAAAGAGCTTGTGCTGGCATCACTTCAGAACAAATCCACCCTCCGTAAATGTACAGCCTACCTGCCAGCTCACTGATGGGAAAAGATTGTCCTGTACTGAAAGATCACTGGGTACCAGCTAAGATCTCAAAGCTGCCAAGCCCAGTGTTACCATTTCTCTGCACACTGCTGTTCTCCTACTCTCGGGGCACCAGTTACTAGTTAGTGCATTGTTATTATCAGTTTGATCTCTCTGACTCCACCTACTACTGAATTTTCTGAGCTTTAATGCTTGGCTTTACAACACAGGACTGGGCAGTTTGCAAAATAATGCTAGGATTCCTAACATATTCTACCATTAATAAAAATGTCACACACTCATACCCTGTAAACACAAAAAGAGACCATCAGATGAGTACCTAACATATATATTCAAAAATCAAGTGACATATATATAAAAAAATCAAGATTGCCTTACCATTTGAATTGAAGTCCCAATGAAATAAATGGCATTATTCCAAATTCATCATAGCTTATCAGATAAGCAGATGGTTGCCCAACACAACATGGGATGAGGAATTTACTCAAGATGTATATTGTTCTCAAAGAAAAAACCTGAAGAAAGTAAAAAAGCTTATAGAATGCCTTTTCTTTTCAAGTAGTTTTTGCTTTTACAGCTAATGTGGCAGACAAAAGTGGATGAAGCTATGTGATAGGACAGTTATATCTTTTATCATATCAGAAAAATTATTCTTGTCTCTTATGCTCTTCCTAGAAAACTCAAGAGAGGCAATCCAATTATAACAGCCAGCATAACGTGAGATTAGTTAAAATTTCAAAATAGAGTTGAAATTGTTGAAAGTGCTTAGACTTTTATTCGACAGTTCTTTAACTGAAAATCAAACATGTTATTCAAAGAACGAGTCCCTTTTTTTTTTTTTTAAGAGATTAATCATCTTTGTTTCTCATTTAAAGTCTGGGGACATAGCCAATCTTTTCTCTGTGTTCTCAGAGAGAGATATTTCATTTTGGAAAGAAAAAACAAAATTGTTCTCATTTTCTTTATACGTTGTCATGGTAGACAAGCCATGACAAGAAAAATATTCCTGTTTCACATTTCTTTGGGTCACTTTTCAGCAATAACACCAATGTTAAAATTTTTCTAGAGCTAATACAGAATCTGATCTCTTGATGCTTTATCCATGGAAAATGTTACCTGAAAAAATGTTTTTCTTATGCTATATGGCAAGGGAGAAGAAATTGAAAAGAAATTGTAATCAAATGGGAAAAAATTAAAACTATTTTATTACTCCTGCATTTTATGATTTCCTTTGCAATGTAACATCTCTATTTAAGCTCACTGAAAATTTTGAAGCCTAGGAAATCCAGGAAGCTTGCTAGTAAAGTGTCATATCAAAGCTCCAATGTTCCATGACTCCAAATTTAATGATTTTCTTTAATAGCCTGTGCAGTTAGAAGCATTTTTGCCAATAGGACTGATTTAGTACTAGCCTGAGAACCTCTCTTCAGGCCTTACACAGAGCTCATGATTAGTTGATGCAGGTAGCAATAAGTGTTCTCCATGGATTCATTAAATAAAACATTTTACACATTTCATCTTTACACTTGATTGGTATTGTATCTTCTCTTATATAAACCACTTGAATTTATAAGAGAATTATCCCGGTTAAGGTTACTGGATTTGAAAAAAAAATTAAAGGAAAAAAAAATTCTCATTATATATAAAGAATTCTGTGAATTGGGCGTGGATGTACTGCTCATTACCAGGGTTGCCTGACACATTTCATTTGTCTGTAGACACAATGTAGGAATATAGGTTTAGAAAACAAATATATTCTCTTTTACATGCATTATTGTTATGTATTTCTAAAAGCTATGGAGAGATTATTCTTGCCAGACATTTGTTCAGTGCCTTGTGCAAAGCAGTGCTGATCAGTGGCCCGGATGGCACCAATTCACAGATATTTGTATTGTTTCTGTTTCCTTGTCTGCAGGAGAAACTCTGACCAAGAAGATGGTAGAAGGATTTGCTTGGTAGTCAAGTTCTTTTTTCTATCCCTAAGAATGGTTACATGGCTAGGATGAAGAGAAGTGGAAAAACTTTCCTCAGGAAACATAACTAAATAAAATGTTGCCTACCAACCTAAGATACTCTTCTACTATGGCAAGACCTTCTGTCTTAAACATGGCTTTCAACAATTACATTCACATGTACTGTGCACATATGCTGTAAAGTGCACCATCAAAACATTCTGTTGAACAGCCTCTGCACTCAGGCTCTAGGAAGAATTTTGCAGGCTCCTTGACAGGAAAGAGACAATAATCCAATAGCTTCATCTCTTTGAACTGTGTAACTAGGGATTTGGGGGAAAGTCCACACTAGAGCTGAAAAATAAAGGACTGAGACTGCAAGTTAAAAATACATTTACTGACAGTACTTCTCTCCAGGTAATATCTTTTCCCAAAATATTATAAATTAACAGAACCTGTGTGCAAGTACTGCTCAGAAAAGGTTCTCAAAATAATGAGTCTTTGGTCTCATGTCACAAATCTGCTTATTCTTTTTTGTCTTGCTGCTGTGCCTTGAAAACAGAGCTTGCAATAAGGAATAGACAGCTGTGAGGAGGGAGAGGAAACTAAGCAGCAGCCCCGTGTGCACTTACAGCTCATCCACACAGAGGAGCAAAGACCTGGCCAAAGCAGCTCCATTTGTCACCACATCCTACAGCTTGTGCCAGCTCCTGATGACAGGTCAGGCTACTTCATGAGCCTGCTTTGCATACTGGAACTGGGCAGAGCTGTCTGTCACAGGACAGTGGCACTGGCCATCCTATCAAATAACTCCTGACACTTCATGCACTGAGCTGGGCAGCCTCTGGCTTGGAGAGTCACTGAGCACTCACACATCATGGTGAGCACACTGCCCTCCTCTAACCTCTGGCAGATGAGAGAGGAGCAGCAGGGATTTCTTTTCCATCTATTCCTGTGGCATTTCCACTTCCCTGAAAGGAAAGATATCCATAGACTGTCCACAATCTGATATAAGAACCATAATAAAAGGACCCAGCATGGATTTTTTTCCTACAATTTTTCTCCTTTTTTTTTAAAAAAGTCCTATGCATTAAACAAGCAACAAAGCAAAAAAATAGGAAGCTACGTGTCTACACAAATATATTTTTCTAATGCAACACACCTATGCTGTCTGCGCCTGGCTTTAGTCATTTTAGCAAATATTACATTATAGTTTAACTAGCAATGTTGAAGTTCAGCAACAGTTATTGAATTGCCAGTTCACTTTGGCATCTAGGGGCACGGATGGGAAATTATTCAGGAACACAAGATCAACCTCAGCTGACCAAGACAGCCATAATCTCTGTCACTCTCATAAAACATACCCGGCTTTGCCAAGCTTGTCCTCTACCTATAAAACATCAGAGAACTCCCTAAAGAAAGGAGAGCTACCAGCACCTTTTGGAGACTTGCAGTTAGTTTTCTTCCACTCCTGATAAGCACAAAACCAACTAAGAAACTTCTGAGGTCCATCCCCACTGGTGCAGGGAGCTGCTGTGCAAGTGAACCAGTAGCTATTTCATTTCTGCAGAAAACAGATGAAGTACCACATCAATGTTATTTTGTTTCCAAAAGCTCCTTCCTAAATGCTGAAACACCTCTCATCATGCAATATTTAAAATGTAATCTAATCCTTATAAAATGCCAGTAAGGTTGCTGGGAGACCTAAACTCTTTCATCAGGTAGTGTTCTGTTTATCTGCTTCTCCTTCCTCTTCATCCTTATCTTTTATCTTCATTTCTATTTCCCCCTCACTTCATTCTTTGTTAAAATCTATCTTTCCTCACCAAACCCACAGATGAAATTTAAAGATAGTTTGTTGCAGTCCTTTCTATTAAAAAGGTTTCACTATGAGTGAAAAATGTTTTTTCTATAAATATTCACTTTCTATGTGTATTTACATGACCACATATAGACCACTCAAAAATGCAGTTAGTTAATTACCAAAGTATTTTTTGTTTGTTTTCTGTGCTATCATAGGTACATTTCAAAAACTAAAATAAACCTGAGCAGAATTTATGGGATGATAGAATAGGAGAAAGACACCATAAACTTAGGCATCAATGTACAAAAGACTCCCTTTAATAAGTACAAATATTAGTGTTAATATTGTTAGCAGTAGTTCCTCTGAAGCAAAAGGAACTCTAATTTGACATTACTAAAATGGTGGGTTTTATATTACACAGACCTGCAAAAGCTGTTATCTGACAGCAAATGCAGGACACTTTAATACTTCCAAGTTTCCCAGGTGTGGAACCAGCAACGACACTGTGTATCTCAGTCTCATTCCTCTCCCCACATCTTGGCAGGCTCCACATCATTGGAGGTAATGTTTTTCCAAGAAGCCTAAGCTATCATAGCTTCCCCTTCTCCTAAAAGCAATGCTCCAGCCAAAGAAAGACAACCAAATAAATTGTCCCCTTAAACAGAATCTCTCTTCCCCCCTTTGGCCATGTAAAGGATGCAATCCATCTTTGTCTGCCAGAAAACTAAAAAGCAAATCTGCTTTCCTATGTAGACCCCAGAATTTTGGAACAAGCCAGCTGATAAAATGCACACGGTTCACTGCCAGCTTCTTCTTCAAGATCCCAAAAGTTTAAAAGTGCTTGGCACTACTCCGTTTTCCAGGATTTGCTTAAGTACAGACAGGAAAAAAATATTGCTTAAAAACAAACAAACAAAAAATACTACTGGCTTCCTGTGCTGCTTAAAAAGGCTTTACCTAGCATAATCTAATCCAAACTTCTTTGATGCACATCCTCCTTGCCAGCATCCTTTTCTTTCCATTAATTTCCTCTGTGTTTGAGAATCTATGCCAAGCACACATACCAATTCATGCGTGAAAGTTTTAAAGCAGATTTCATTGATTTTTAGCCATTCCTCCTTATTACAGGAGTCATCACACACAGCCAGGAGTCAAAGAAATAGTAAATTCATATTGAGAACTACACGAGTAAGACATCAAGTTTTCTATTAAGCAGCAGTTTAGCATCTTGGAGCAAGCAGGTGTTCTGCACCATATAACTCGTCCCCACCTAGACAGTCAAAGGAAGGCTCACAGCCAGCAGGGAGATCCAGACATAAGTAAAAACAAAAAATTATTTTTTGGCTGTGGGCAAAAAGAAATACTTGATGCCTTTGTTGGTAAGTTCTCTGAGAAAGCACGTCTCCAAAGAAAATTAAACGATGAAAATAAAAGCCTGATAAGTCTCCTAGTCGGCTGATTCCTGTGCTGACTTTATTTGCCCCTTATTTCTGACAGAATTCTATGGCAATTTTAAAAGTCAGTTCATTGAATAATTAGAATTCTTTTCTCAGAACCATCCCATCAGACTTCATTTCCCTTTCACCACTTCACTTCACTTTCATTACCCTTTCCAAATTACTTCTCCAGACAACCTTCTGCCTGTAACTTCAGGCTCAATGCTAAAATACCTGGGACATCTGAGCTCACACCTCAGCTTGAGAGACATTTGGCTAACGAAATGAATGTTCAGTCAGGAAACACCAATTCCTGAAATGCATTTCTGTCAAAAAACTTCTAACTGTTCATGGAAAATCTGCCTGCTTTTCCAAAGGACCATACATCAAAACCTGAATTTCTGGTCTTTCAGGTCTATGACATGCTACTACCTTGTCAAGGGAAGCCTCACTCACACCCCTCTTCCTCAGTCACCTCTGTCCTTGCTTCCCATCCTCACTGCTGGGCAATCAAACATCAAAGACCCAGCTTGCTTAAAATTTGCAAACGAAGAATGTAAATATTTTCAAAGATAATAGTATGAGCTCTCCATAGCAAAATCACCACTTTTCCCTCAACAGAATAGCTGTTTTTGCATAGCCAAAATCTTCAACTTTTTAGCAGCTTTAGGCTCAGTTCAACGCAACTGGTACCTCAGGGCAATGGTTTTCACAATGTAGTCCACCAAGCACTCAAGGTCTGGGGATATCTGTAAGGATAACTTGAAAAGAAAACATTAAAAATTCAAGCTGATTGTCAGTGGGGCTTTAACTCACTATACAGAGATCTACATCTTCAGTGGAAAAGGTTGAGAGGTTCACAGATCAAAAAAGGTTGAAAACGACAAGCCTATAGAGTAAAATACAAGGAGGTTGAAGTGACTTGATAATTTTAGAGCAAGGTCTAAATATATCACTCTAGCTGCAAATGCAATGAACTCTCTCCTTTTCCCTCAGCGAGCCACACAAACACCTGCCCTACAGCAAAGGGATGCCTGCAGTCCATATTCCACTAACAATGCCCACAACGACTTGGGCTGGGGGAAAGTGCCATAGAAACACCTTGATCTGATGGGGTTACCCCATCCCTCAGCGTACCTTTGGTTTTCCACTCTCTTGCTGCTTTTGTCTAGAAAGAGAAATAACATGAGAGAAGCTGAAATCACTATTTTCTCCCTGTCAGGACTGTTAATGCCACCAGCAAGGTCTCAGCAGGTCATTCTCTCTAATTGTAGTTGTTATGTTAATTAATACAGCAAGAGGGGAAGCTCACCCCACCATATTAAGCCCCCCAAGCCTCACACCCTCAATAAACCCCTGCCCCTGTCTGTTCCTGGAAACTAAATACTTATAGCCCAGGTGTGCACTAATTGTCTCCAGGTGACTTGATCCCAAGTGTGTATTTCTGTGTAATAAACTACGCACAGAGGTAAAGGAAAAAAGTGAAGTGGGGGAAAAATTCTGTTGCACCATTAAAATGAAAAATGCCTTCCTCTCATTAACAGCTCTCACTAAGGCACCCTCTGCCCACTTCACGGCTGTGTTTATCTCCTTCCCTTATGGCAAGAATGCTGAATCATGACAAACCATGAGGGCTCAAGCCCAGTCCCAGGCTGTCATCCTGATTTAAGTGACAGGATTGTAGTATCTGGCCCCACAACTCACACATAAATGGTACTGACAGTCAAGCACCTTTGGGAGACCAGTGTGTCATAGGGACAGCAGCATCATGTATGGAGTTTAATAAATCCGCTACAGATAGGAAAAGAAAGTTTGTCTATAAATAAAAATGGAATATTTTGGAATAATTTAAAGAAAAACCAAGAAGCCTATAAAGAATCAGAATCTAAAAGTTACATATATAGTTGAAATAAATATCACAGCAGCTGATAGAATGCAATTCATAAGTATCCCCCTGATAACATTGTTCTCTATAATCCAAACGGGGCTGGTTTTTGGATATTGCAGGACTGGTAGCACAGAGTCTGTGCAGAAACATTCTGCTGGAATGCTGTTTTCTGTCACTATACTCAATAACAGAACCTTAAATTGCAATAAATATTGAAGTGAATTTTAAGCATATAGGGAAGTCAGCCTGCAGCAAGAACTGTAAGGCATTTCTCTAACATGAAGATATAACAGAGGTATAAAAGATGTTTCCTTTTCCCCCTGCACACACTTACCTGGAAATAGTGAAGTATTTTGGGTTTTATCACTTTTTTAAGGCTGCTTCAAGTGCTATTTTTACACACACACACAAATATATATAAATATATATATATATATAAGTCTTGTTTCTAAAGCATTTTGCAACCACTCCCCCCAGTCTCCTTTTTAATACACCAAGACAACAGTAACAGCCCCTAGAGAATTGTGCTATATGGGACTGAGCCACACAGTGATTTGGCACTGTCACCTCCCCGGGTCATCACCTTTCTTCCAGAGACTGGCATATCTGCTCCAACACAGCTCTGCCCATCTCCTCGATGGCCCCTTCCCTCCCCCAGCCCTCCCAAAGGCAAAGCCCAGGACCGCGCTTTGTCCGATGCTCGCGTTCCTCGGGAGCAGCAAAGCATTTTCATGAGGAGAGGACAAAGGGGTGAGAGAATACGTCAGTCATCACCAGAAATAATGCAGTCCCAGCTGCATTGGTGATGAAGGAAGAATATTATTTATGTGAGTTCTGCATAAATACTTTCATTTTCAGCTTGCAATTTTGTGGGGGAAATAAAAGAAATGCAGAAGAGTTTGAACATCTCTGGCCATTATATTCGCCAAGTTTACTCACTGCTCCAGTGATCCAATTTTCCAGTATTTAACAGACTGAAAAAAACCCAAACACAATTTCTCAAAAACAATACAACACACAGAAAACAAACATATGTAATGTATTATCGAGTAAGATATATACTTCACACTCTTCATATTAACATCTCATCTTTATATTTTTCAGTGTTCAAGAAAAACTGCGGGATATTCCCTTGACATAAAAATCTTTTTTCTTCTGAACCCAAGGTATATATTATGCACTGTATTCCCTGCTAGTCAAATCAGACAATGGAGCACTCCCAAGACACAGGAAGCAACGGCAGAGCTCTTCTGAGGGGAATATTTCAGTCAAAAAGAGAGAAAAGTAGAGATGTAGAGAAGAGATCCCTTCCCCCATCCTTTACTTTTGCATACCAGTAGACACAAGAGACAAAAAATGCTCTGAGCAGCTGGATGCTGCCAACAAAATGACATCTACAAAATTTCTCTCCCTCTTCTGTGACTATCCAGTTGTTCTGCCAAAAGGACGTTCTGTAAAGCAGCAATGGACAGGAAAGAGTTTTCTACTTAAAACTCCTGTTAGGCCTTTCAAATGTTAGTGTTATCAAAGAGAAATGACTGGAAGCCTCTCTCTGCATACATGAGAAGATTTAACTCCTATGTGGCAGAGCAATCAGCTCTGTGAGCACCAACTCGCAATGCCAATGCGACTTGTTCCACCTCACCATTGTATTCATTGCCTGCTAGAAGCTTGCTGTGTTTTGTGAAATGGCTTCATCCTAGGCTAACTCACTCTACTATGAAATACTTTCATTTTTTAATCAACATTATCAAATTAGGAAGCAATTCAGGGAAGAGAAGGAAACATTGTTATATTTACTGCATGTTTCCCCATGTTGTTGCTTGTCTATGTTATTTTGAGCATTACCTATTTAAAGAAGTTGTATGATATATAGAAGACAGCAGGTAGAGTGACTGACTGAGAGTCAGATGTTAAATTGCCACAGAGCTGTGGAAAGGATAAAAATACTTCTCTACCTCAATTCATTCTATAGAAAAAATCCTCTCAGATCTTGCATCCTTATCATTTTTACACTAAAAGGTTTCAAAGTGAGAAGAAGGAATAAAGGGTAGTGTTTAAAAATAAGAATACACATTTTCACAGCTTCAGTTTCTTCTTATTTTTCTAAAGAAGAACATAATATTGAAGGAGAAAAGGCCTGCTTGCTCTCAGTTAGGTTTACTAAATCAGTCATGAAGGCAGCTGATCTAAAATGCATCAGCTGTCACCTGCTCAGTCTCAGTTTGACAGTTCAATACCTCCTCATCTTCTGAGAATGGCAGTGTTGAGACCTGAGTAAACCATGTCTGTATGCAAACTGTCACTGATTTTGTGGCATATCATTAGACCTGATCTCCACGGCTGCAGTGACAACAGGGAGCACTACAGCCAATCATCATCGGAGTTAAAATTAATGTACAGGTCCCCACATTCAGCAAGAGGGGAGGCAAGCCCCATGAGCAGTGGCCAGTTGATGAACTATGTAATTACAGCAAGATAATCTTACCCCTGCAGAGACTGTAAATGTATATCATAAATTCAAGGTATATTTCTACACATCTATATTTTTCCCCTCAGCATTTCTTTGGACCAAATAAGACACGTAAATGCCAGTACACCTTAGTTAGATTCAGGTAGCAAAATGAAATATTATTCAGGGCCATGAGAGGACAATCTAATGCACATTCTCAAGCGGTGACAATCACGGTCACACTCACAGTGGTTAAAAAAAGCTGCCTGTGATCATTCCTGCAGCCCAGGCACACAGCCCTGCCCAGCAGCCCGTGTCACTTTAGAATGCTGCTCTGTGCCCCGCTGGGCCTGGCACCAGGAGCCAGCCTGACCACAGTACAGTGCTTGCAGCAGTGCAGGGGCCCACACAGCCCAGAGCAGCCAGCAACATCCCCCCAGGCCCCCAGGCCTAAACTCTTATGCACCTTCAGAATTGTTTAACACCTAAAAAATTGCTCTAAATAAATATTAAAAGGGTTTAAAAAAATCAATATTAATATGCAGACTCCTTCTCATTTTTTGTGGTATTACTTACAAAATGAACTATGTTTGTGCACTTCAGCACGTCTGGTTTGCAGTACCAAACAAATCTCACATACCCTCTGCGTGACTTGATTCAAGTTGAAACCTCTCGACTTATTTGAAGTTGCCACCTCTAAAAGTGCTAAAGACCCAATTCTCCACTACTATCAAAGTGCCTATAACCTTTCACTAACCTATCAAGGGGCAGACTTGGTCATCCTAGAGGTGTTCGCCAACCAAACCAGGTGCCAGACATAAAAAACTTCTCTGAACACACTAATTTTAGATCATTTTTAGTTAAAGTTATCACAGGAAGCAGCATCAAGACCTTAGTAAGCAGAAAAGCTACTAGATATTTCTGGTCTGGGAAAACCTGGACTGAGGACCAGTACTTCTGTTGGCATATCCCAAATACACATACACACAAGAGCCACCAATGAAGTATGAGGTATTCAACAGGATCATTACACTTAGCTTTAGGACCTAGTGTAAATCATCTTATTTATCTTTTTGCCACGATCATAAAACCCATTAGAGAGTGTCAAAAGTCATACAACCTTCGCCATTCTTTTTCCAGCCATCCATGGTATTGGGAATGTCCAGCCTAAAGGCATTTTCATCTCTTATCTTTATAAACATTGTTGGTGCTTCTCTAGCTCTCTACATTGAGGTTTTTGTGAAAAAAGTGTGCATCTCATGAATATATCCTAGGTAGCCATTAATTTCACGTAAAACACTGCATATTTCTAGATTAAATTGCAAAACACTTTGATTGCCTTTATCGTGACAGAAAGCTATACTTGTAAAACAATTTTTTCTTTACACTGCATCACTTGGTACATGTCTGGTAAAAGTAAAATTTTGCTGTGAAAATACTGAAGTTCTTTCAGTCTACATGGAGGGATTTGAAATAGTCATGTCAGGGTCCACCACAAGCTTCAAATTAAGCAAGTTTTCCTTACTTTATATTTCCTTTCCACAGTGGAAGCATTTTGCTAGAAAGTGACATGTTTAAAATGCTATTTAGCATTTGCATTCCTACAGCCTTTTGAAAGAAGTTTTAAGCACCACTCAAACTGACTAGTTGTGTGAGTTAATAAAAGTCACAGGTAACAAAGCCTCCTTATGTCGCCATGATGAAGAGAACTGTAATAAAGGTCAGATTTTATGAAATTACTTGTTTTACATAAGCAGTTTCAAGGTACCTACATCCATCTCAGGGTAAGAAACATGTCGCAGAGACCTGACAGAAGAGTAAAAAGTGTTGTACTCTTCATAGAGCTGTCTCCAGAAGATAAAACGTTGCAGATAATCTGAGAAAATTTCTCACTAGTATTTTTTATATTTCAAATCCACTAGTCTCGTGACTTGTATATAAACAGCCCTTAAGGTCTCTTGAAGAAGATAAACCTCAGCTAAGCAATCTTTTAGCTAAAACATTTCTTGACAATGATTCATGTATGATTCTTATTGTAATTTTAAAAATTAATTTTAAAAAATCATCAGGAGTAACTATAGAGGTACTTAAAACCCCAAGCCTTATCTGCAAGAAATGAACATATGTTTTAGAGTCCTTTATGATCTAAAGTTAAAGCAAGGACAAAATGTGCATGGTCTTGAACATTACCCTAAACATGTGAATGTCATGGTTGTAGTCAACCCCATTTGCCAAACATCATTATTACCTCATGGATAAATAAATTAAGCAGCTACAGCTCCACCTGTGCAGCTTTCTCAATTTTGTCTTAATATGGTGAATTGCGATAGGAAATACATTTCTTTTAAGCTTACAAATTCTGTAGTGGCTAGATTTTGATCCAAAACAACTTTTACTCATTAAGATGTCCCCACATAATTCATTTGGAGTACCACTTCATTCTGCCATTTGGGAATTACGAGGTCACTCCTAACTGAAAAAATACCTCATCTCATGTCATCTCACTGCCATATTTCTCTACAGTAGCCTTCTCCACTGGCCAATCAATAACAAAAGCAGACACAGAGCCCAGCACTTGAGCAGATATTTGAGCTTTGCTAAATCTCCATTCCCTTACGGGTTGGGTCATTTTCCCTTTAAGGCAACGCAAGGAACCAGAGTGCACCAACACCACACTCCCAGCAGGGGCCACTCCGAGCCCCACAGAGGCTGCTGCTCCTCTGGCTTCCCAATCCCTCCCACCCCCAACCCCACCCCACATCTCATTTTTACTGGATTTCCAGCCACATTACCCCAGACATGATACTTTCTCCAGCACATAGCAGGCCGTGCAAGTTGGGCAGGAAACAGAAAACGATTCAAGGCACTGGAAAATACTTGTGAAAGGAAAAGGAATATTGACGTGCATGTCTCAAAAGAGCTGGGTTAAGATAAGGCAGGTTAATCTTTTAACTTGGGTTTTATTCGCAATTAAGTAGGTTGGGAAAACACAAACTGGTTAGAAGCATATGTCGGTAAGTGTCTGTGTTTTGGAAGTGTTTATCCCATTCCTAGGGGAAATAACTGCCAGGGCAATCGCTCTCTGAGCACTACAATATCCATTTCTGCTTGAGTTACTGCCCTTTGGCTGTTAGCTGTTCTCAGCTTACATACCCATACAGTGATACACCTCTTTTTTCTTGTTTTTTTCCTCAAACAAGGAATATGGTTTTTTCATAGTATAGTAAGACAACTGATGGAGCCTACAAAGTACTAAACCTACATATAATAACAACTACAAAAAGAACCAAATGTGCAAGCTTACAATCTCTTTCCTCTATTAAAGTATCCTTCTCAACATTTGGGAGTGGGAAAGAAGAAAATGTCTGACAAACTACAATAAATCTTATTTTACACCAGCACAAGGAGACTCAGATATGTTTTACATTAATGCCAAGAGCAGTTATTAAAAGATTAATGATTTCTCAATAGCTGGCTTACTATAAAGCGAATCAGCAGTCTGTTTAACAGATTGCTTGCAGACTCAGTAGTCCTAAATGACTCTAAAACTTTTTACTGGCCTTGATGAGCACTGTTTAGCACACAATACTTCTGTATGGTTGTAATGTACATGTAACAGTTGATAATTTATAATTATTTTATCAAGCAGTATATTTAGTAACTAACCAGCTTTACAGAATTCAAATGCCTCTCAGACACCACTAAAATTGTCTTCGTTTTCTCCACATTTTATCTGCTCTTCTGGTTCCTACTAGTTTGCTAGGTCCTTTTGTGTTTATTCAGATCTCCTTCAAATGAACAAATATTTTCCTGATATTAAAATGCTAGAGCTTCCCTATCTCCTTCTTAAAGATTATTGAAAACAACAGGCCTAGAACACAACTCCACCTTTTGCTTTCTATAACAGCTACAAGAATCACAAATGCAACCCCTGTATAGAGAAAACTGACACCATCAGTTTCACTATTAGAAAAAAGAGAAAAATTCACAGCCACTGACTCTTACCAGGCCTCAAGTACAATGTCTTTTTGTCACAGCTGTTTTGGATAACTTGTGATGACTTGGCATTGCATAGGTAGCTTTTATTGTTGTGAACATTCAGCAGAGCTAAGTAGTTTAGGTCACTGAAGTAGGACTGTTCCAGGCATGTCACAACTTCACCTAATTTTCAGACACAAACAGCTTTGGAAATTATCACACCATCTATAGAATGAAAAGATGATTACATGGTAACGAAATGAAGTTAAATGCAGCAGCTTAAAGGTATGTAACAAGGAATTTTTTTTCTTATGCCTCATCTGATTAGAAAATTACCGCCTGTGGCAGCTGTACAATGGTGACAGATATCATCTCCATGGTGTTCAGACACACAGAAATCCAAAATGTGTGCTGCTGAATTTCTGGCATACGACAGTTTCTACTGCAAAGCCTGCGTAATATTTTCAGAGCTGCAAGGCCTACAACAGAAGGAATCCCACGCTATAAAAAATAGGCGCACGTACGGAGTTACCAACACTTGGCATTCACAGTGCAATGGGTGGAGCATTCTCTGCTGTGAAGGGACATCACATCTCCCGTCTGCTCACACCAGTTCTTCCTGGAGGGCTGGGAGGTGGAGCTGCTGTGCGAAAACTCATGCACCATCCCAGATTCTCAGAGCCCAGCTACAGCTCTGCTTCTCAGGAGCAGGACCATTGTCTTCCCTTTTTTTAAATTTCAAGCCAGATTTATCAAGCTACTGCATTGTACTGATGCTGCTTACACCTCTTTTTTTATATCAATACCTTATTTCATTTCTATATGTTTTTCCTGGGATTTATTAGTAGCCTGCCAGTTACTAAACACTTTTAATTTTGCAGATGCTTTAGTGAATTTATTCTACTTCTGTTCAAGGAGCCTACTCAAAGTTTTAGGAATAATGAGTAAATGAAATGCAGGATGTGCATCTGTGTACTTAAAAAGGCAGTTTAAAAATACAGATTAGAAAATACATTTGGAAGATAGCTTTCAGTTCCATAGGAGAATCCAATACTGGAAAACTTTTGAGAGAGGAATAGGCCTTAAGGAAAAGAAAAAAAAAAATAAAGAACAAAGTACACAATAGCAACATAACATTCTTCAGTAGCTGGATAGGTTGTATTCAATGCAATGCTCCTCTCATTGAGAACTCTACAGGGACATTTTTGACTGCATTGTGAATGACTGCATTCTCTCAGCTGAATGCAAATGTTTATGTTGTTATTAGTGCCAATAAAATTTCACCATAGAACTGTTAACAAATGGATCTATTTCTTTATAATTATGTGCTGTCATTTTCTGGTTTGTCTTTAATTTTTCATAAGAGAAGCAGCAGGGAGTCTATCTGCAGTTTTTTCTCTACAGATTTCTCAGTGGATCTAGATTTCAGCCTTCACAAAACAATTGTTTGGAATACCAATTGCCTTGCTCTTCAAATAATTCTTGAACAATTGCAGGTGCTATTTAAAGACATGTCGCTGAGTGTAAAATTTTTATTTGAATTAGACTTTGAAAACAGCTTATTAAATAATTAATAAATACTGACAAATCAAAAGATGCTCAAGAACTTTGTGATGGAAACCATAACTGTGATTATAAGTCCTTCTCCAAGCAAGCAAGCACGTGAAAATAGGAGCCACAGTTCAGGTTACTGTGGGGGAGTGGACACGACTCCATGTGTCCACTACAAGCAATGAGTGAGGAGCAACAGCTTGCATGTTTCTCATCAGCTGTCATTCTGTTTTTACATAATTGGAGGACACAGGAGTCTTTTGCACAAAAAAAAAAAGCCCAGAAAAGCCAAAGAGATCCACTGCCAACCTCTGTGCTCCCAGCCCACACGGAACAGCACAATTTCGTTTTAACAAGCTACTACAATGTCAGAAGTCTTTAAAGCTACGATTAATCGAAAACAATTGCAATACTAGGATCAGTTGCATCTTTGTCCAGATCCATCTTCTCCCAAATTCATGTAATAAATGAAGACTATGCCTCCAGTGTTTTTGTTCATCTATCACCATGTCGATGATTATTGCAGCGTTACAAAACAAAACAACAGAAAAGCTTAATTTCAAGGAAAATTTATGGTGAGTGAAACACATTTAAACTTGACTAGATGAGAGTAACCAAACAAATCTGATGTTTGCTCAAACAAAAATTTTTGCAAACAAAACCGGTTTAAAATGTCACTGCTGAAGTACTGAAGTATAATTGCCAGTGTAGGAAGGAATAAACACTGGTTAATAAAACCAGAATCAGATACATTAGCTAGATAAAAAGACTATCATGCAGACTACCCAGCTGTCACTATAATTTAGTTCTCTACAGTGTGACCTTCAATACTGTCCAAGCTAATTCTATATGCCTACAATGTCTTAAATGCTCTGCAATTTAAAAGCAATAAGCTTAAAATAACCTGCAGTTTAAGAATAGTAGGCTGGGGGAAAAAGAAAAGCACCACAAACAATCTGAAAGATAATACTGAATCAAGCAGGGTCACTGTCCCTTAAAGACAGGAAAGCTGTTACAATAAAAGTATATTTTTTTCATCTTTAGCTGATGTTTCTGATTTATCTTTTCCTGCTTTAAAACTAAACTCAAATGAACTATCAGCATGATGATGAACTGGTGCCAAATACACAGAAGTGTCTGAAACAGGAATCTGTGCTCTCAGAGTGCAGAGGATGCCCACCCCACTGCCACAGTTCAGCATCTGCATGTGTTTTAGCCCACTCTGATATGGAACTTGGTCATCCACACATGCTGCCTGAACCCTCCTATGTCTCAGCAAGAACACAGGCACAGCTATGTGAGTGCTAATTTCCTCTAAGAGAAACAGAATCTTCCAAAAGCCAGTGGCATGACAGGATGAGGGAGAGGCCCCATCACACAGGAGAACCAGAGCACCACTGAGACCTTTGCAATGGAGGATGAGCACCTGGCATGGACCAGCTGTGCCATTAGACACAGTCCTCAGTCACTGCAGGAGCTGCCAAACAACTATTTAACATGAGTAGTGTAGTGCAGTGACAATAAAGACCAATTTGTCCCAGAATTAATTAATGTGTGTTATCAGCTATTAGCCTAATTGAGAGGCATTTATCCTTATTTAAAATATGACAAATATACAGATCATAAGATGGACTAAGAAGCTTTAGGAAAAGATGGGGGAAAAAAAGAAGGAATGCAATGACTGCACGGGATGTCCAAGTGCAGCAACACATTCACTGCATATTCATCTGTGTTAGACTTAATCTGCAGCCTCACTTTAATAATTTGTCAACTACTTGCCAGAACTGAACAATGTCTCAGTCAGGATCTTGAATCTCTCTACAGACTAAACAACTACAAAAATGTCACTGTGCAGGGACCAAGCCAACACTGCATCATCTTTGCAATCAATGAACCTACATAGCTTAATGTTCTGTTGTAGGGGGTCTTAAATCTAACTGCAAATGCTCTTGAGCAGGAAATCTCTGAAGGCTGAGGAACAAAGAACAAGACTTCAGCCCACCAGGGCTCTCCTTGCCAGCTCTCTGTGCTGCACATTTTGTAAGTTCTCTATAGCATAAAATGAAAGGCAGAGAAGTTGAGTGGGAGAAGCATGTAAGAGAGCTGGAGAACAACGTTATTTATTTTTCTTCTGTACCATTCAGACACTGACCTGCATCAGGCACACAGTGCAACAGGGAAACACAAAAAAGCTGTGGGTTGTAGGAGGTCCTGTGCAGCTTCAGCAGGACTGATACAGGCCTCTAAAAAGAGCAGAGTAATTTTAAACATACGCAAACTGTAGAAAATGCTCTTCTCTATTGTCCTTCATGTGTGGACATGAAAGAATCAGCCTGAGCCCTGCCCCATTTTGAAAATTCACTACTCTTCTTGAGATCTTATAAGGCTTGCTTTAATTGTACATAAGTCTTTCCTGACTGCAGTGAGGTTGAAGAGGCAGGTGTAGGATGTTCCATCCAGAACAATGCCATTTTGAAAAGAAGAATTCATATTTTTAAGACATAATTATTTGCAATTGCTTATTAGACTCTCAGTGAGCTTTGAAGGGTGATGATCCATATATTAAAACTTTTAAGTCTTAACATATTAAATGATAATGGATCCAAAGCTACAATAATGTACTATTGAACAGATAACTACACATTTCTAATGGGCAGTAATGGGGATTATGGTCTGTGATATGTACTATTGGGCCTATTCTGAAATTTATAGAACAGATTTTAACAAAGAACACAAGGGGTTCATGCTACATTCAGCTTCCACAAGGGAGTAAGACAACACAGTGGACATAAGTGACACCATCATCACCCTCACAACTGTCCTCCTTTTTCCTGCACCCACAATGGCCCTTTCAGAGGCCATGAACGCGAGCAGGTAAGAACAAAACGCAGCAGAGTGCCCAAGATCATTGATCCAAACCTTCCCATGACTAATTAAATAATGATGCATCATGTAACGTGCTTCACTCAAACATAACCCTGCTTAGAGAAATATCCTGTGTATCATAAGATTCACTGCTTTCCACAAAAGACACGCTCCTCAAAACTTCTGTACTTGGAAACACCACAGGTAAATTTGTCAAATCTCCATTTCAGGAGGTCACAACATTTAATAAAGCTTGCCCTACCTTTCCTTCTGTAACACAGTAAAGCAAAGCAACGTTTCAAACACATGAAATAATATTCAACCCTCGTCACAGAACTGACCTCAACATGCAAGACGCACTTAAGCCTCGCTTTATTGCATCTCTGAAAGGGGAAAAACAGACAAAAATAAGACAATCCAAACATTTCATATTAATGTCATCTGTCATTCATAGACACTGCCTTCCTATATTTATCTGGTTCGCTTCCTGTGAACTCAAGAAAACAGGAAATTCATAGAAAAGATCAAACATAGAGCAACACAGGCTTTGTTTTTAACTGTAGGAAAAACATCACATGGTGAAGGACAAAAAAAAATCTTATTTATGAAAAGTGCCCATACTAAACAAGGTGAGCTGATAGGACAAATGCAAACAAGTAAATGGTATAAGACGGTTGCTGCATGTGTTTCATACACATAATGTATTCATTAGTGAGAAGGTAAAGACAGCTCGATTTTAAAACCTGAATTATTTTTGCATCTGTTTGTAAAGGATCAACAGCAGTTTTCTACTGTCTTAGAATTAATCACACTGCTATATAAAGCCCCTGTTTTAAGAACACCAAAAGTGCCATTTCAGAAAAGCTAAATAATGTATGAAATTGAAAAATGTCATTCTTTTAATATCTCCCCTTGTGAAAAAAAAAATTATGATTACAACTATGATAACCGATTGTAGCCTTCTTTTAAAGCATTATAGAAGTTGTCATTGTTTAGTTAAGCAATTCAGATTCAGAAAACGTGACCTACCATACCCTGAGGGAGAGACCTATCGTAGCAGTAAGCAATACATCTCTACACACTTGTAATTCAGAGGCACTGAGGCAAGAACTGTCAAAACAGTATGAAAGTCGACAAGGATGTATGGTTCATTAGTCTAGGAACTGATGTGTTATGGACCTCTTTGTGATCAGCCTGATAATTTAAATCAAGTTACATGTTTATGTAAACCTACTAGAACTCTATTATTAAATTTCAGATCATGCCTTCAACAAAGGCACTCATAATTGCAGAGATTTATCATAAGGCCATAACTAGCCTCTTATCATGCCAACTTAATCAATAATCAATTTATAAAATATCACTAGTTTAACAGAAAATCTGTAGCTCTTTTTCTTGCATTGACTTTGAGGACCAAACTGCAGCATAACATCAGTAAGCCAGTCTTCGTTCATTAACACAGAATTAGACTGCAAATGTTTCAATATTTCCAGGCAGTTATAGGGACAGAGCAGAGTGATCTGCAGCAGCAGATCTGCATCCTTCCCCATGCTGCTCTAAGCCTGTCCAAGATGTCTGATGCTCACAGTCATGTGCACCTGACAGCACTGGAGCACACTACCCAAGCATGAAGTTTCTTCATTTCCCTCAGCTTTACATCCCTGAGAATGATATTTAAAATATGCAGCCACTCCCCCCATACTCCCAGTCTACAGTCCATCCTGTTGTTCAAGCAGGACCAAGACTGGTGCAATTGGAGTGGAAATAAGAGATTGCAGAGTTGGACTTGTAATCAGTGTCTCCATACTTCATTCACTGTTCCAGGTCACTGCAAAAGAGATCAAGTTGAACTCTAATGGCATTGTTTGCACATGGTGTGAATCTTGGGATTGTGCAAGGCCAGTAGTTGGACTTTGATGATCCTTGTGGGTCCCTTCCAACCCAGGATATCCTACAATACTGGGATTTCAAGTGTTAAGACATTCCTTAAGAGACAATCTTCTTTTTTTAAAGATATTACATGCTGAGACCTGTTTTTACAACATGAACTTTCTATCTAGAGAAAAGAAAAATAACCTGGAGATGACAACAGTGCTCAAAGACTGTAAAGAATCAGTGCTACCAAACATAAACAGATCATTCATAAGACACCCTTGATCCCCAGGATAAAGCTGCAGTAGTCCTGTAGTAAACTGCTTTATTATCATTTGGTTTGGTTTTTATTCTGAATATCAAGAATTAGTCTAATAATATTGCATTCCATATTTTGGGCACAGAGAACCATAATTTCAAAGTTTGGTTTATGAAGTTTGGACACTCTAGTGAAAGTAGTCATTTCCTCCATTCTGCAGTCCTGAGATATAAAAAGGAGGTGCTAAGTATTGAACCTGTAAAACTTAGCCCAATTCATGCCCTTATCATGATACACCAGAGTCCACTTTATTAAACATGAGTCTGGTTTTAAGCAGCTTTTTATTCACTTATGAAAATCACTGCATGAAACATGAAAATATGAAGAAAGATTAACCCAAAAATATGTTTACCTTTCAAAGAATTTTTTTCCAAGCACTTTATACTGAAGTGATGCATAGTCACAGTAAATTCAGCTATTTTACATTTGTCTGATTTCTCCAAGTCATCATTAATTTAAGCATTTATTTCCAAAGGTGCCAGAACAAACATTTCACAAGCCACTGCCATTCCGTATTACTCCATAACTTAATACTCTTTATCATAAACCCAATTTCTGCAGATCAGAGCTCATCTAATGAAAGCAGGCGTGGCAGGCATGTGCTACTTCTGCTGCAGGACTGCACTTTCCTCCCCTTTCCTTCAAATATGCAGAGCTTCTGGAAGCCTTTTGTCAACAAATTCAGAACCTGATAAACCTGACAAAGCCAGGTTTAAACACCTCAGCTAGATTTCACCGTTGCTGAACGGCAGAGAGGAGAAGAAGCTGTGCTCCCCTTGGGGGCTGAGTGGCTGCTGAGCTCTGTGGGCAGGGGGGAAGGGGACAGAGCAGGGACACCCTGCAGACAAGCAATTAAGAACTGGCAGCACGCTCCAACCTTTCAGAACAAAAATCTTGCTTCAGGACACATTCTTGTCAGACTACAACTCTAAAGGGCTATCAGTGCATAAACACAACATGTCCCGAATTCCAAAAGGCTTTTTTTCTACGCCACGTAATGTCAAACTATCAATAAATAAATAAAAACAAAAAATAAAAAACTCCCATTCCAAGACAAAAAAAGGAAAACTTATCTTTCTACTAAATAAAAAAAAAAAACTGTGCAATAAGAAAATACTGCACTTAGGACAGACATAATGTTAAAAGCTCAGGGGACAATGTTGCTTTTCCAGGTGCAAGGCCCATTAGCTGCAGCTCAGACACTGCTGATATCTGAGAGCTTGTCAGATTGTCCCAAAAATGCCCTGGGAACAAATTGGATATTGTCTGGAATGTCTCATTTTGCTAAGGGATGAAACTGTCTCCCTCTAACAGCACCACTTCACAGTATTACTGCACAAATTACAAAAAGGGTGTTTCCCTGCAGGCCATGATCAGAAATCACTGATGCAGAAGGACTTCCAGAAGACTTTGGAGAAAGCAAGAATGTAAAACACCTACTTTCTCTGAAGGGTTTCCCTCTATTAACAACACTTGCATTTCTGCCTGTTTCTAGTAAACTACTTACTATTCCTGATCAGCATTAATGCCAATACTTGTCTGCTTTCAGAGATGCTATTTTGAATGTCAGTTACTGTGGAAAACAGAAACATTCACACACACAACATGAGACTACTTGGGATTTGTTTTGAGAGGTATCATCATTTCAGAAGACAACCAAAAATATCTTGACTTCTTTAAAGTTGTGTTTAAAGCCTGTGTACTCATTGCTCTTTGGTGTCAATCCCGAGAAGCAGTGCACAAGTAAATGCTAAGTACAACAATAAAAGAGTTCATGGCATGCCTAAACCTTTTCCATGACACAGGAACAAGGCTACAATGATACAGACTCAAGCAAAATGCATCCCTGAACTGAATCACAGCAGTACAAGAAAGGTATTATTTAATGGCTTAGCTCAAAAAAAACCCAAATATATTCATTTATGAGAATTTCCATATCCTCCAATGGATTAAAGCTTTTAACTTGGAAATTCTTGAGAAAATCTCTTGAAGCATGCAGCTACAAGCTTTTATATCAGATTTCTTTTTGAGCCCAGGGTTAAAATGAAATAAGCTTTCAAAGCAAAACAGCTTAAGTTTTTTCTCTCTCTCAAAGTCAGATGACACAATGAATGGTGAAAGAAATCTTGTCTTGGTTGCCCCAGATGATGTGTGATTTCTTGCATGAACTTCTGTTTTTCAGAAAGAGTCAGTATCACAGCAATGCCGTGTACTTGCAGAACTTCGGCTGCTTACTGATTTTGAAGCAAAAATTTCATATGGATCAAACTATATATTTTCACCTGAATACTGGTAGATAAACACTAAAGGAGCTTATATTATATTATTAAACAGGTCACACTGCCTGCTATCTTAATAATTGAACAACATCACTTTCTTGATGGAGAGAATTCCTGGCTGAAATTTAAGGTTACGTACTCCAAACAGAAATCTGCATAAGTAAACATTTGCTGTAATTTACTGAACACCACAAAATCACCACTAAAGATTTTCTTTTCATATCATTTTTCTCTGCAGCTTAGATAAAATCTGCAAATTTTCTCATTGATCAAAGCAGAATACTAAAGAAATGAAATCTTAACAAGGAGCAATGCATAACTTGGGGTTTAAATTATAGGTTTCCAGTTTTTTACCCAGGTCTATCTCCTCCTCTTTCCACTTTTCCCCTCAGACCAACGCTTTTAAAAGAAGATGGAGATTACAATTTTACAAGGTTCTATTTGAAAGTACATAGGATTTCTGGCTCAAAATCCCTTTCAGAGCTATTATGATTTCCTGCTAATTTTATTACTTGCATTACCTTTTGCACAAACCCCAATTTAGTGAATGTATATACACCAATTAAAATTACCAACCTGTCTGCTATATATAACCACAAATAAGTTTACAGGTGTCTTATTTGTCTCACCAGCAAGCAGACTCATGCTTGAAATTAATAACACATTCAAATTAGTATAATTTACTGTCTTTATGAAGTCATTATAATTTTCATTTAAAATGAAAGGAAAAAGAAACCCTTAGTAATACCATGAAAACAAATAGATTTCCAATTCTAATCTTCCCTGTGAGTTGGTCTTGGTGGGTTTAATTCCTAGAGATACCTCAAAGATGAAATAAATAGTTTGTGCTCCAATACACCCGTTGGAATACTGGAATTGAGACCTTACTTATGCCTCTCCTTTGTCTAACTTCCCTCAGTTGGCACTTTCATTTCTAATCATCACGCTGCCTTGTTTGTCTGATAGCTCAAATAATCACCAGGCAAAGGTGTTTGTGGGAAGCTGAGTGATAGTGTCTAAGCCACGGGCAAATGCTGCAATCACTCACCTATTTATAGGAAGAGGCCCTTGGACAAGCCTCACTCACTCTTTCTATGCTTACGCAGGAACCAGTCCCACAGCAAGCAGCAGCAGCAGCAGGATCATTCTTGGTCAGTCAGCTCTCAGGTTCCCAGCACAGAAACCACTCAGAGCTGAGGAAAGAGAAACTCAGACTTCAAATGAACATTCATTTTGAAAACTGGGAAATATTCTAGTCTGGATATAAGCCAAACTGAGGCAAAAGGCTACCTAAAGTGCCTGACAGGTGTCTGAATCTTGTGAGGAATGAAGGTTTATGTCTTTGCTACAGGATTAATAGATGATATTTCCTCTTGATGGATACAGCTAAATACAGCATACTTGCAGTGACCATTCACACAGCAAAACAGAGCATGAACTGGACAAAAGGAGCTGTGAATTTTAAATCTCTTTTCAAGAACATGTTTAGCATCAGAGATTTTTATTTGTAAGAATGGGACATACAGCAAAAAGTTGCTTTTTCCAGGCTGAAGACCAGTGTAACTGAGGCTCCCCAGAGCCCTGACACGGGGCCAGCCAGGGGAGAGGCTGCATTACGAAAATGTGATGAAGAGTTGCAAGGGTTCACACTAAGTTGTCAAGAGGTTTTAAATCAAACTGGTTTCAACGGAGAAAAGGTCAGGACACCGCTTCTCACCTGCCTCTCACCAACACTCCCAATACCAACAGAGAACTAGTTCACAGTCCTGGAAAGAGTGACCAGGAGCACTTGTCCAGCTACTGAGGCATAGAGGTAATGGCCTTTGCCCTGGTTGCAGTAACACCCAGGCCACATCAGGCCAGAAATGCCCACAGCCCCAGCAGTTTTACTTCCACATTAACCCAGCACAACAAAGGATGCCTAAGTCTTGCTACACATAAGGAGGAAAGCACACATTGGATGTAAGGCCAAGAAACTTTGATTACAGTAGTTGGAATCTTCAGGGCATAGTTAAAGGGTTCAGTTCAGTTTAGCAGTTACAGAAAAGGAACATGCTGTTATACAATAATCTATTATTAAATAGTACAGTACATGCCAGTTAAAGTTTTATAGTGATACCTTGGATTTCAGCTTTTATATTTTTCATATCCTGTAATTCTTTAGTATATAAATCTAAACTCCATATAGACTGTTAACTACTATTCTCCAATTTTGGTCAAAAAAACAATTCCTCTCTAGGCCTGAAACTCACAGACACCTTACTGTCTCAGGCCCCGAGAAATGTAAACAATAGTGAGTTGGGGGGGAGCAAACTTGGGGTAATGCCTTCATTACCTGAAGCTGTAATTGGGAATTAACTCCCAATATGCAAATGGACCAAACTTATAAAAGTGTGAAACCCATGACCCATCATCCATTTTGGGTGTAGTCCCTGGGGGCTTTGACTGCCCTAATGTACCTGAATGAAGGCCCTTCAATAAATTTAACCATTTTTATTCTCCTAATTTTGTCTACACTCTGTTTTTAGGTAGCCCATCAAGGCATGGATAGGCACACTTCCTAGTGTCCATTCCTTTCTCTGGCAGAGAAAGGAGTGGATTGCTGCTTGGGCTCCTAACACTAACATCTCCTACCTGGCAGGGGGAAATGAGTCAGTGCTGCCCATACCCCAGTTCCTTCACTGCAAGGAGCATGATGTTGACAGTGATTTCTCCAGGATGTCTTTAAGGCCATTTTTATGTGTCTTCTAATACTCTTTTAAACCTTGCTGTTCCTTTAGTGATTCAGACTTACTGTTTATAGTAGATTTTGCATACAAGCTACTTGTTCTTTACTCTCTTTCCTGTTCCAATGTAATTTTTACTCAACTCCTAAGTCTGCATGTCTCTAACTGACCACTGATGAGTCATCTAAAACTGGGAGGTCTCTGGTGCCCACTTGTGTGCCAACTCTCATCATCCCATACCTATACTCCTCCGTGGGGCATCCTGTGTCCTCACCTTTAAGGCTTGGCTGTTCCACTAGGCTGTTTCTCTACACTACACCACTTTGTTAAAATTACTAATACCTTGTTCTATGCAAAATTACTATTTGTCATTGCTATCTTTCTGGAAACACTGAAATGAATGATATAGATATTACGAATATTTAGGCTACTAGCAGAGTTGCTCTTACAGCAAACTCAAGCATGAAAAAGGCTCAAGACATGTCACAACAAGCTGATTCAAAGCATTGTTCAAAGACAGTGAGGTACTTTTATGAACCACTTCAGGGACACTTAGTTTGTCATTTAAAAAATTACAAAAAAACCCAAAAACACAAAAACCCCCCATCAAATCATCCCAAGTAATAAATTACTACATATAATTAATAATTAAGTCAGAATACTTAGTACTGAAGGTTTCAGAATATAATTTTCATTATATGGGAATAAAGCTGGAAATACGGGTTCCTTTGCAAAAGACCTCTTGTGCAATAAGAACTGCAAATCATAGTATGTAAGGGAAACATCTACACTGAAAACTGTAACTTTTTATATCTTAATTTCCTGAAATTATATAGATTTCAGAATTTTTGTCTTGATAGCAGTATTTCTAAAAACCAGTTACAGCTAAACATACAGATATATATAGTGCAACTAGATACACTTCATAGAGCTTCAGATGTATTCACTCATTTAGCCTACTTCAACAGGGAAAAAGAACAGAGCAAAAATAAAGGAATGTATCTGTAACTAACCTAAGAAGGCTTGAGAGCTGTTAGAGTTGTGTGTCCAAATTTTAAACTGCTTTTTTTTAACGTGCTTACTAGTTAGGGCTGTAGTGCACTATATGAAGGGGTAATGAGCTATTCAGTGTCTATTCTGACTGAGCTATTTGTGTCTAGTTAATGCATTTCAAATGTAATTGACAAATAAATATCTCCAACTTTTCCCATTAACAGCATTAAATAAGGAAATTGCTGTTCCAGAATTGTAACCTTATTATTTATTATACCAAACTCCTCTTGTAACATATTAGTTAGTCTAAGTTTTCTTCCAATAAATCAAAGTCAAAGAAAGAAAACAAACTTCTTCCATCTATTTATGATCTTCGATTTCTGCCTATTTCTTAAAATAGAAAATGAAAATTAATAAAATTAATTCCAGTGTTTATATTCAAGTTCTCAATCTTGCAGTGTTCAGTTTATCAATTGTAAAAGTTAAGCATGTAGTTAAAAAGAGTCTGAAGCATTAAAAAATAAAATGACAATGTGGAACACTTGTGTTTGCCTTGTTGATTTCAATAATGTCTTCTGGTATTCAAAGGCCATGTTTTAAACAATCTTTTTTAACTAAACCTTTCACAGAAAACAAGAAAACAAAATGGCCTCTAGACTACTAAATATCACTATGGCACCCTGACTATCAAGCTGTTCCAAGACATGACAGAGGTAAGTAAGAACAGGTCAGGTTTTGCTCCATCTCTAATACTTGAGTATCTCAAACAGCAAGCAAAGATCAGGTCCCTTCTTTCACTCAAATACCTACTTCTACCAAGGATAACAGATTAGATTTTTGGCTATTTCTTTTGGACACACATTTGCACATGGCTGTTTATGCTGGTCAGCTGCTCAACTCAAAGGCTGGCAAAATGAGGGGTTTGACATCCCTTTACATATTGGGCACTCCTAACTTCACATGATTCAAGGCTGCTCACTCTCAGGGCACAACAGAATTAGAAAGTGCACCTTAGCAGTGCACTGCCAACAACCCTACTGGTATTTGTATAGTGCAAAGATTGGGTTATTATGGATACTTTTAAGACTCATTCATATTTTATAGTACTGATACAAAGCAAATCCCAGCCTGTGCTTCTCATGGAGAGATTAACTTTAGGTGTCTCCTGAGTTGACAACAAAATACGTCTCACAACACTTACGGACCTGACTACTGCTGCAGAGCTATGAACTTCCACATTTGATGATAGCATTTACACCTTTAGCTGTTTACTCGCAATAACTAACTAAAGAGCCTAGATAAGCCACAAATCAGTAGCTACTCCTCTGATAAACATAAGCATGCCACTATCATTTTGGAAACAACCATAACTAAACAACAAACCCAAACCAATTGCACTCATCACCTACGGTTAAGATAATTTATACAAAGTATGTATAATGTGAATAATTTCACAGAGAAGAAAAAATAACCTACATCTCACCAAAGTACAACTGTGAATTGATTTTAAATTAAAGATGGGAATTACACACCATGCAGTTAAATTAAAAAGGCTGATTCCAGAGGAGTTAATATTCTCTACAGAATTATGTCACATATACAAAAACATTTGTTATATGAAAGGTAAACAATGTTATGGGACATGTACTTTTGCTCATGCTCTTCAGGTAAAAGGAGAAGAGAGTGGCATTTAAGAACCTAGAAGCATATTTCTTTTACCTACTATCAAAGATATTCACAGAAGGTCAAAAGTAACACTTGCACTTCTGATTGTTGATAAGAAAGTTTTAGCTTGCCGTGCAACAGTGCACAACAACTGGAAGAATCCCGTGCCTTCAATAAGTGAACCTTCTTATTAATAAAATATAATTACTTAACCTGGAAATGCTCATCTTCCAATCCTACAGATCAGCAAATGCAATATGACGGAACTACTGAAGTAACTCCTACGAATTCCAAGTCAAGCATACAGAGATAGGAATGCAGACACACCCTCACTGCTGTAGACAAAATGCACAGAAAAGCCTTTGTCACTGTGATCCCTATATTCTTTGTCCTAAGAAGGAGCTGTGTGCTCTGTTAGGTGTGTCAGCTCAAGAAGCAAAACTGTTGTTTATACCTCATTTCCCAAAGTCACTAAAACATCTTTTTGTGGCACCAGGCAGACAAATTGGAATAGCAGACACGAACATGTTTAAGCAAGCCCAGTAAGCAGCATAATTTCAAACTTCCCTGTGCCACAGATGTTGCTTTAAGTGATAGTTGAGTATGTCTGCTTTAAAATGCTTGAACCAGCACAAGTGCCACTTCATTCCTATGTGATGTTTTCATTTGGCTGGACAGGTGCTCTTGCAGCAGAATATCCAAAAAAAGAACATCTAAAATATGCATTCACCAACATCTGTCTTGCTTTGACTTAAAGAAGCTACTCAAGTATGCATTTAAGTCTGAGCAAAAAGTTTTCCATTCACTTTGACCTTCTAAAGAGGCTTCACGAGGCTCTATGCCAGAACCAACTTTTATACAAAAGTAACCTTGACTACCCACAATGTGGGCATTGGCACTTGAGTTGAGATCATGGGCACAGAAAAAACAACTCTCATAACAAAAAGAAACCTCTCAAGCATCCCTAAAAATACAGAACTTAAAGCAATATATTTTTCAACTGACACATTGTGCAAGCTTTCTCCAAAGGAGGTATCATCAATATGCCAAATATATTCCTGTTTCAGTTATAGATATATACACAGGAAGATGGCATTTTATTTCTAGCCTATGTCAGAAACACCAATTGCTTCATTTGAGGTAATTAATTTGAGTTCGGGTTATGGAAATTTTTGTTTGTTTTTCTTTCCAATCTATCTATCTACAGCTTAACTTGTGTAGCATTGTTTCACATTAGATGTAAAAGGCATTATTGATGTAGCAGCAGTAGCTTGCTTACTTATCTGTCAAATTTTTTGGTCATGTATAACAATATCCAGCCCAAAATGGTTTACAAATAACTCACATAAATATTCCATCACCAGTAAATGAAGAAAAAGATCTGCATGGGGAAACACAAAACTACACTCAAATAACATGGAAGAAAAATGAGGAAAGGCTGTTTGAAACTGAAGAGGAAGTTATTACCATAGATGTCTGTATACTAAAATTACAAACTGTTTTTGTAATTGGAAACTTGGGATTATAAAACTTGGGTTTGCTTTACACCTTAAAAAGTATATTAGTATCATAAGGAATCTTATGTACAGTATGCGTCTGTACATTCCACTGTGTATGTTCCTGGAAGAACACACCTATATATCCATGTAATGTGACAGACCCACAGGATTAAAGAGGAAATTCAGCCCTATTTTGTGTCTTCAGTCTGGCAGCAACAAAGCAGTCAATGGTACAGTAACATCTTTATAGGACTGGTAGTGCCAAGTCAATCAACCAAAAATCTAGAATCCCTAGAAGTCACAAGCATTTTTTTTTTCTCCAGAGTAAATTTATCTTTCTATGCCAAGTAAAACTAAAGAGTATTTATCAAAATCCGGTTTCTTTGGAGTCTTGTTCAGTTGTTTTAATAAGGCAAGTACTGGAAAGTGTTGCTGCAGAGCCATTATTTTCTAACACAGGATGAATTTTCATATTGCCATTTATTCATAAACCTAAATATCTACACGAGAGAGAGGTGTTGTATATCTGAGTATCAGTATGAGGCCACTCTTGAGGTAAATTGTTAAAACAAAAAAGGGATTTTGCCATGAAATTCCCATTGGGAACACAATTAGTCCCACAATTTATTTAAAGTTTTTCAAAAATACATCACACCACAAACACAATGGAAAGAGCATCATAAGGCAGAAAAAGAATTAAAGTCATGCCAAAATAATAATATTAAATTTAAGTTGAAAAGAATTAAACAGCTCTAATAGTCTTGCTCAATCCATTAATGTGATGTTCAGGAAGTTTTCAGTGGTAGGATATTGTAATGCAGAATGGAAAAGCAAAACTGCTGATGCTACCAACCACTGGATAAAGAAATAGAAATGTAAGGGCCCTGCACTCACAGGATGCTTGCTGGAAGATACAACTTTGTTTCTACTATTTGACTGTTCATCCTACCTTACAGTGGAAAGTGAGGGTTAATATATCTGTGAAGTTGCTACATTTTCAGCAGCAGAAGTTAAGACTCTTCTCAGAGTGCAACACCAAAATCAGCTTGAGAGTTAGGAAAGGGAGGCAAAAATATCCAGAGTTGAAACATTTTCCCTCAGATACTATGAGATATCAACATTCCTTCAGCCTAGACTAGATGCAACTCAGAATTAGATAAAATACAGATTACATAATTTATTTAATGAACGTAAAGGCTACTAACCTTGTTTGATATAATTATTTTAGAGCAACTGAAACAAATATGTTGGAAATCTGAAAATAATTTTCTATTAAAGAGTGATTACAGAAATCGTGATGTGTAGTGATAACTGATTTCCTTCCATAATGACTGAAATAAGGAGTAAAACAAAAATGCAGAAATTTGAGATGTGGATAAAAAAAAGCAAGTGGTACTCAATGAGGAAAAACATGAGGTAGAACATCTAGTGGAAAACCAGGCCTATTACATGAAAAAAAATACAGGTGATTTTACTGGGAGATGCTAAGAAGAAATAATGAATAGAAAACAGACACGTTCACAATAAAATAGGACACTAACAAAGGTCTGCATATAATTGTGTGTTATTTTTTAAAATCATAGAATTATGCATATCTGAAAATAGACTGTTAAAGTCTACATATCTGAAAACAACCCAAAAAAGCCAGGAAACGTTTGCATTAATTGCACTGGTAACTTGTATAATTTAAAATTAGTTTAGGCAAAGCACTAAAATCTGCACATTATTGTAAAACCCTATTTTGGAAGAAGAATCAGAAAATCTAAGCAGTCTTTATCCCTCACTAAATTTTCAATAAATTATAGAAACCATACTATCAATGCTACAAGGAAAAAAAAACTACCTTAACAAGTACTTCCCTTTACATATAATCAGTTATTTTAAATTTACCTTCTACAAAAAAAAATTAGCAAGTAGTCGTATGAGGTACATAGATTAATTTTTAATACTGCTGTAGATGTTTGAATATTTAAGGAGAACATTTTCATTAATGACTACAACAATAAAACGATTTCTTTCAGACCAATCCTTGAACATCTCATCCTGTTACTTGATCCCTCAATCTCCAATTTGAATAAAAATAGATATTACATAAAGGCCTTTCTCATTAAAATGCTTTTCTGACATGCTCTTATGCATTATCATCAATTCCCTGAGGCAGCGTGTTATCATGGGAAAGAAAGTCAATGGCTTTTGTAATATGAACAAGGTAATATTTGTTGTTGGTTTCACTTCCATGGCTCATTTTACTCATTTTTGTCATCAGCATTGCTTTTGGAATCGGTGTATTTTGGTGAGCCCTGTTCACATCCACAATTAGGTTTGTTATGAGTAGGGCAGGCACATCTCCAGGCTAGACTTGTTTATACCAGTCAGAAAACTCCCTTTGGGACCTATATGGCCCAGGCTCTCAAAGGACATGGATCTTGCAGGTATTTATATAATAGATACACATCTTAATGCAAGATTTCCATAGTCGAATCACCACTTATCTTGGTGTTTTCCCCAAGACCTTAAAATTTCCAAAAGAACAGCCTCAGAGCACTTCAAGTAATCCCACAGAATCATAGAATCCATCAAGTTCAAAAAGACCTCTAGGATTCTCATGTCCAGCCATCAACCTAACACTGCCAAGTCCACCACTAAATTATGTCCTTAAATGCAGATAGCTTCATTTTTCTGTTTTCCACAACAGAGATTAAAAAATAAAAATTAATGAAGGCCACACAGTCTTCTAGTGGCTCCACTTGTGTGTGAAAACTTGATGTTTTCACACACAACACAGTTCCTTTCTCTCTTCCCTTTAATAATCATTTATGACCAAAAACAAACAATTCCTATAGCAATCTTAACCAAGTAAACATTTTAAACTGAAAAGTAATACTCTTAGGATTATAATGTGATAGGCCATTTATCTGAGCAACAAATATAAATTCTCCTTTGAAGCAAACCAGCTTTGTACTATAAACTTAAAGGCCTCATCCTAGATTTGTTATTATAGTCTTGATAGCAATGGGACTAGTGGATGCTATTAAAAATAGTAGCTCTTTTCCTGTGCTTTTCCCCCCTCCAGGACAGATGCTTTTTTGAAAAGCTTGGAGAGCAGAATGTGAGCCTTCTTATCCCTCTCCCGAAAGCTGTTGTGCAAGGCAGGGGCAAGTCTTCATATTGCTCGACTGACATTCCAACTCTCTAGAAGTCTTGTGACTACATCAATATTTCAATCAGCACCTGGGCACGAGCCATTTGATAATTTGGTGGTGAGCAGCTTCCCACCCCTTTGTTCTCCTAATGGCAATTGAGTTCATATTAGGAATGCATTTGCTACCAGGAAATGGAAAAGGTCCTGGGGAATATGGACTTTACAAGAGAAAGGACTTTTAAAGGTCTCATATAGAGGCATAATAAATGAGACCTGTTAGATGTTATCTATAATGCACCACCACATATAGTGTGCCAATACCCTCTAGTGGATACACTTGATGTGTTTATGTCACCTTGCTCTAGCTAGCATACCAAGTCCCAGAGAGTCCTATAAGCCTTCTTACAAAAGATTCTCCTGGCTCACATTGCAAAATAGGGCAGTTTTAGAGCAAAAGTCCCCTTAATTATAGTTCTGCACTCTGTTGAGCATGAAGGTTTAGTTAACACGGTCCCCACAACAGCACTCCCTCTGCCCAAAGATGTAACTTGATTAAAATACTGGTGGAGTTTTATGAAGCTCTGTGTGCATTCATGTGGGGTAATAAACAGATATAACTGAAGGCAGCTTGACACTTGTGTATTTATTCCTTTCTGTTTACCAGCCTAACGATATCTTCCGTTACCATAAAATGATTTATACAACTTTGTCAAGCTCAGAACGTGTTGAAGAGGAGTTCGCATGAGCCAGACAGGGGGTGAGACAGAAGCTTCCATTATCAGCAGAAAGGCAGAGTTAAAATTGATTGCCATACATAGAGAGCTTTCTGAATTGGTAATGTTTTTTTCATCTGCAAGACAAAGTCCTTGTGAATAAATGGATATCCCTGCAGCTTATCTGTAATCATTTGCTATCAAACAGCAGCGAGGAAAATAACCCCATCTTACTGGCTTGCAAGTGGGTTCTTACTTGTCAGCTAATGTTGTAAAGTAAAGATTCTGCGTGGCATTTCCTGGAACTGTTGTCTATATTTCTAAATTTAGCAAATGTTTCTGCATAAAGGCAAGAGACTGTGCTCAGCTTAAGGAATTTATGGTTTTCAGCCCGAAATCCAAGCTCAAGGTTTCAGAAGGGCAACTAGACTGCATGCATGTGTGTTAAGAACAAAAAGATCTTTGGTGTGCAGAGTGTTCCAGCAAACTTCAAAATTAATTCTACACTAAAAAAAGTCATTTTCAAGTTATTTATTTGTATGAAAACGTTACTGGAATAAAGGGTGGCGTTGCACTTGAAAACGTTACTGGAATGAATGGTGCTGTTCTACTTGATGTTTGGCAAAAGCATAATTAAAAAAGCAGCCAGGCTCACAAATAACACACATCTAAGTGACATCCAAACCCCCACTAGCATTTTCTAGCGAAATGCACAGATGAAAATGTTCTCTATTACACTGATAGGTCTTCATAGAACACCTCCGTTTCTTAAGGAAATAGATCTTATGCTTACATCTTATAAAACCATTGTTGCACACAGTGTTGAAAACCATTATTTATATTGCATCAGTTTTTCTGCAGCAACTAAAACCCAGAAGCCTTTTCCTGATTACTTTATAGCCTGAGCTGAGTTAAGATAAAGAACTGGTTATCATGGTGTGGGGAGGGAATTAAAGCATTGAACAATAAAATTAAATACAATACTGTATACTCTGGATCTTGACAAACCTAAGAAATATGCTGAAATTTGGAATTGTGCATGTTGTTCTTCTATGAGGGGCTAACATCCTCCACAGACAAACAAGGACAATTCTTGGTGATTCAACCCAATACTGTATCGGATAATTTTCCATCTCAGGGTTAAAGTCAAGCCAAAGAGAATCTGAGTAGGTCCTGGAGGGAGAGCCAAGGAAAAAGAATAAGCTAAGGACTTGACTTCTGCGTGCTTCAGAACAGACATGCTTTAGCTCTTCTGACAGAATTTGTTAATAAGTGGCTTTTTCACTCTTTAATCAATATCACACTGAAATAGATGGGGAGTCTGCAAAAAGTTCTTATTAATCACTATGAATAAGGCAAAATTAAAAACATTTAAAATTTAAGAGGTTATATTATCCTGGATTTGAGCTTTGTTTTCTTGATTATAATTGTTTCCCAATCAGATATGTGGCCAGAAGTAAGAGAGAGCGTAAATAAAGCAGCAGCAAACAAATTTTCAGGACAAACAGCTGTCTATTCTACAAGATAACACAAAAATTGAAGGCTTAACAGAACTGACCTCAATCAATGCTTAGATTTAATCTGGTGTTTCAATGATCAAAACTAATTGGTTTAAAAATTACCCATAATTAAAGGGCCAAATTCCCAAAAGAATATTTTCATTTTATTTCCTTTGAAAGAAGCAGTGTTCAGATCTACCCTCCACAGGAATAATATGTCAAACACATAATAGAATGACATTTAAGTAGGTTTCACAAAATGAGAGAAAAGGAAAGACATAGATGAACAGGAATGGAATAGCATGGGATATTTAATTCACCTATTACAGTTAAACAGCACTGTTCTGTTTCAGTTCTTGTTTCTCTAACAATTCTGCAGCCTCATTTCAGAGTGCAGGTATCTAAATTTTAAAGAAAAGAGACCCTTAGCTAAGTGTTTATCATACATGCAGTACAATAAAGGAATACGTATTTCTATGATATTAATTTTCTCTGCTAAAGGAATGTATTAATAACAATATATTAGGATCTAGTGTATGTCATGAGGAAGGATCCTATGTGATTATCAGGTCAGTCTCTGTCCGTCTATTTTAAGTAGACCACAGGTCATTATTTTCCACACAAGTTCTTCTCTTGCCAGAAACTTCTCTTTGCCAAGCTTTCTCTGACAAAGTAGGGAAATGAACTCATGGCACACATGTTTAATTGGGCACTCATAAATACAGAAGAGAAACTGGCATGCCCCCCTTGCAGGAGGAGAAAGAGAAGCATCACTAAGTACTAAGCTATTCCTCTTCCAGATTGCCACTTCAAGTGAGACCCAAGAACAAGAGCCGCTACTTTGGCCTGATAGCTGCTTCATGGCCCATTTTTAGTCCCCACTCTATTTTCACTAGAACACATAGCAGAAACACTAATAACAGCCTCATTTTACAGTATCTGATCAGACTTGGGCCAGAAATTACAGGAGGCTTGATTCCTTAGAGTTTCTCCCTACACTGCTGTGATATTTGCCCCTGGCTCTCGCCAGGAGTGCCACAGCACCCTGAACAGCCCCAGGGGAGAGCTGAGCCCTCACAGCTCTGGCTGTTGCTGCCCAGGGAGCAAACACAGGGCTCTCCATTTGGGCAATCAGAGATACTAAAAAGTCACTCAAAATTCATTCAGAGAATGACGAAAAAAAAAAGTTTGCCACAACTACGTGTTGGATTCTTAATTTTGCCTTTTAGAATGGCCTTACAGGAGACATGAGAGGGAACATGAGCAAAGGCAAGGCAAGAATTCTGAAGGTCAAGTCAAAAGATTTTTTCCCCCAATAAAGTCAGTCATGACAGCACATAGCCAGTCTCAACCATACATCCCAGGTCCAGACACACTGCTTTGCATCCATTAATATGGACACAGGAGGAAAAAAAAGAAAAAGAAAGAAAAAAAGAAAAAATCTTTTCCTTCCTACATCCTGGCGGCAGACCAAAAATCAATACCAGTTGCCTAAGTAAAATCTCACCCTGACAGGGCCTCCCTGCTGGCTACGCAGCAATACTAATGGTCTTGAAGTGGTCTTTAGACAACACAGGGATGTCAATATAATTTTGTTCCACTTTTCTTGCTTGCCAGCTCCCATCTGCAACCAATTCATAACCTCAGTTACTCATACCTTTGCACAAATGGACTGACTCTCCACCTACACATTTAGCTGTCCCTTTCCTCACTCCAGTGCCTCTCTGATCACTGTGACAGCCTTTGCAGTGTGTCCCTCCAAATCTGCTTTGCCTTTAATATTTCACTAAAATGCCAATGAAAACTGCCTTTGCCTCCCGGGAGCACAAAAATCTTCTTTTCTTCTTCGAGCACAGTAGACAAAGCCTATTCCCATCAGCCTAAGCAAATAAGCAATGGAATCAGAAAATCAGGGACATATATTGAAGGCTTTTCAAATCTTAACCTCAGAAGGCTTCAGAGATATTAGTTAACTCCTTAGGGAAAATATTCCACTTCATAGAAAAATAAAACTTATATAGGCATTTAGCAAAAGTGTTGAAAAATACAGCATGTACCTTTTGGAGACCAACAACATGAAATGTTCTAAAGCTTTATAGCTAAAATATTTACATTTTCTAAACAGAGAACTCACTGTAGAGAACTGCAAACACAGCCAGGTATAAAACAGAGGATGTATAAGTGGATATTAAACACAGCTGAGAGGAAGGATGACCACTGTTCCATCAGCACAGTGGTCCTGTCCTTCAGGAGCACTGGGCTCCGGGAGCCATGGAGCCCAGGCCAGGGTCTGCACCCCAAATCTGCCAGGGCAGCCCCAGGCAGGGCAGGGCTGGCTCAGAGAGCTCCCATGGGCAAGGCCGCCAAGGAGCCGCTGGCTCCTCTGAAACCACCTCAGCTAATGCAGATAATCCTGCAAGAGAGACCAGTCTGTAATACATAATTCACTGGCCTCACAAGGCCACTGTGAGAGTTAAACAGAGAGGGAAAAAGTAATAATTGTCAGTGGCTTCTGCTGGGTTTCATAGGATGCCCAAGGCCAAAAGAGTGCTGCAGCTGCGGCTCCTGCGGCTCAGGCCAGGCCCCACAGGGTGCTGCCTGCAGGCTGAGCACGGGTGGTACCATATAACCCAAGTATCACTCTATGTAATATAAACTTGTCTTTAAACACAGAATAGCCCTCACCACAGAGCCCAGCTCCAGCAGAGCCCAGCGGGTGTGAGGTAACTCCAGCGCCAAGGCACCCCAGAGCCCTTGCTCCTCCTGCCTCCATCTGAAGGGCAAAGGCAAACTGAGTGTTTGGTACAGCACAAACCCACACCCACAACAGCACGGCTTCTGGTTCTTAAAAGCACAGCACAGTATGCAAAGCAAAGAACACATTAACAGATAATGCTCAGAGCTGAGGTTTGAAGGTACACAGCCGTAAGCATCTGCATGATCCACAGTGGTCCATGGCAGAGAAGTGTGGGAGCAGCCACACTGATATCTGCAGTAACAGGCTCAGTTCCTCATCCCCATTTCTCAATCTCCTCTTCCTTCCCTACCTCTGTGCACCACCCTGATCTCCAGCTATTCCAGCTGCTCACAAGAACAGTGTAGTCCAGAAATCATTAGCAAGAACTGTAACTGCGTTGGATAGAAACCTGACACAGGGATGTAGGAGTTGGGTCCTGTACTCTGCAACTATTGTTAGCTATTGCTTGGGTCCAGATGAAGTACAAGAGATAAAAAAAAAAATTAAAATCCAAAATACAGGTATTTGTTTCAAACATGTTATCCTGAATTTACAATGCAGTAAGAATCAGATCAGTAGAAACCAAGTAGATTGATAAGGAAGACTCTTCTTCCCCCACACACTCCCTACACATCATTTTTTCTGTACCCCTTGAATTTGAATAAAATTGCATGTTTCTTATAAGAATTAATATATTGCTTGCTGAAGGGTGAAGATTTGGCCATTGTGCCAAGAAATCTACAGCAGTTGCTTGTACATTCAGGCACAGTATAGAAAAGTGGTTCACATTATTTCCATAACCAAGGCCACTTAAGGATTTTTATTGCTTTCTTTGCTTCCTATGAAGCATTTTACCAGAAAATGTATTGACAATTTCAGAATGTCATTGCTGCATAAAGATATGGATTTTTAAAAAAGCATTTTAGGAAATCAAGGAAAATGAAAATTAGCATGTAAACGTCTTATGTGAAATAGAAGCACCAGGAAAGATTAACACCTTGCAGGAAAGAAGTGGGAGGTAAACGCACTATAAGAGATGAGAAAACTTTCAAGAAGATCACAAAAAGGGCTAGAAATACTGGGATTCATGTACAGGAGCCAGGGAAAAAAATATGGAGCAGATCATAGCCTTTGAGAATTGTTATTGCTTGGATAGAAAAGATGAGTTGGCAACACTCACAAATGAGATTCAATATGAAATATATGTTTCTTTTGTTAGGATGCTCCATCTTATTTTACTACTTTATATTATTCATTCATGAATGAATATATTCATTTTGCTACTTTATATTATTCATGGGGTACATGCAAAGTCCCTGCTAATACATTATAAATATGTGTTGTAGGCCCCTTAGTAAAACTGATGATAAAGACAATTGTATATGGTATTGTTTTTAGCATATCAGCATAAAATTAAATAATTTTAAATTTTATTTGCAGCACAAAGATTATTTATCTTCAAATAAAATTCTTCTGAGTGATTAGTAAACATTCCACTATATTACTGTAGGGTGATAGGATTAAAAAAAGTTTATTCTTTTTAAGCTTGATATGAAATATACTGAACTGTGGATTAATACAAAGATAAATACAAAATATCTCACATCTGGCTAATTAAAAATCAACATTAGTCTTCCTCATCATAGCCAAAGTTCTTGGGCCAAAACCCTGGCGAGTACAAGCTAGTCAAGTCTGTTTACTCCAGCCTACCCTGCTTGCAGTGCAGATCTTGGCTTATGCCCTGACCTGAGACTTGCACTAACAGTGAGCCCTATCAACAATTGATAGGATGAACTTCTACTAAAATCTCTTGTGTCAGCACTTAGGATTAACTTACTGACCAAAAAAAAAAAGAGAAAAGGCACAAGGAGGCAACATCATCAATAAAGCAGAGCTAAGAGATAGGAAGGGGGGGAAAAAAAAAGAGAAATCACACTGCTTTGTAAAAATCAAAAACTTCCATAGAAAACCAAAACTTTTTTCACTGAATTTTCACTAGTGTGCTTACAAATGTAACATATTTGTGAAGTTTGAAAACTGTTATTTCACATGTTAATAATCCAGGTATGATTCTTACTGAAAATAGGGACATTTCTTAGTGGAAATAGTATTAAATTCTCACTGGGATAAATTTGCTCAAAATTTGTTATTTTGCCTAGGGCAAAGACATCACATTGAATTCATATGGTAAGTGGTAGAATTGCAACAACCTGTCAGATTTGGACAAACTGTCCTCAAAAACCCATTTCTAAAAACATTTGGAAGCCAGCTTTCTCAGAACTAAGGATAACCAAAACATACAGTCTTCAAATCTGTCATAATTAGTATGGCCAGCTTCACTACTGGGAAAGCCAACTTTTCCAGAATGCTTACAACAGACAAAGTGAAGGGCATTAGGAGCTGTCCTGAGCCTAAGACCTACACGTGAAGCACATATTCTTCAGTTTAACTGTGGTGACATTTCTGTCTTTCCCTACACACACACAGATACAAAATCAGAGAGCTAGAAAAATATTTATACTGTCCACCTGCAATAGAGGCAATTATTCAGGAAAACACCATGTTTTGTTAGGTCAGTTCCTGAATTTAAAAATAATTATGATGGTCAGGTAAAAGAAGTCATATATAGCACAGAGCTCAGCTCAGAACCATCCAAAGCACGGGAGTGCCAGCACAGGAAAAATTCTCCTCATCAGATCAGAACACAGCAGCAGGTATCAGGTTTAATTCACTCTTCTAGCACCTGGCCTGTCTCAGGGGCAGCAAGGTAACACATCCTCACAAATCAAAGCCTAGAAAATTCCACTAATAAGTAGATAAAGAAGCCATCCATGGAGCTACAAGCTCTGCGTTCCTTAAGTGTGCAACTAAGGCATCTCTGCTTCATGTCTCCACATGCATTACATGGTTTTTGACAGCTGTTGGTACGAACAGATGGAATTTCCCCATTCTAATATTTAGTCATATTTTAATTTACTTATATTGCAACTCCTACAATGAACCAAGTGAGACTGGCAGGTGCAATGACACAGTCCCACTACCTTTGCAATAAAATTGGTAATCAAAACTTATTAGTCCTGATAGAAAGCAGTAGTCATGGTATTAGGATACTACTTCTTAGTGTACTGTATTCTTAAACTCTTTTAATTTTCAGAAACTGAAAGTTTGACAATTTCCTATCACTTTCACTATGTATATTATGCCCTTGTAATACTTCACCCCAAAAAAAAAAACCAAAACAAAGAACAAACAAACCCCACAAAAACCCACCTTCACAGAATAATCACAAAGAGAAGGCTAGGCTTTACTGCCTATCACGTTAATTTGCTTTTCAGTTAGTGCAGTCCCAGATCCAATATCCTAGTGTATGAGGCTTCCAGCTTTCTCACTGAATAAGTCAGCAGCTCCAATTCAGTGATTTCAATCAAAACAGAAAGAACGAACATGAAATTTTTATAACAACTTGATCCCTGACAATTTTTATTTCAAAATTATTCCATTGAAAAGACAGACTACTATGATTTTTAATCTTAAAAACAGTCCAAAGCAAAAAGCAACTGTGGGAATTTCTCTTTCAGCTTTGCTCCATATATAAACACGCACAGAGATTTATATAATAAAGCAGGATAAGATGCTCAGAAGAAGAAAGAAAAGCAGAAGAACAGCCAAAATTAAGCAAAGACTTAGCTTCAAAAGCTTCAAGGAGATGTTTTCTTTTGAACTGAGTTTTAACGGAGGAGTGTGGGGGGCAATGTACGTGTGCAGCAAAACATCAGCTATGTGGCCAACAACCAAGATGATGCTTTCAGCAGGGTCAAATGTTACATTTACCCCAGAAGCAGTTACGATCTGGTGGGATTTGGGATCATACTTCAAGGTCGCTCACAAGTCTTTCTCCACAAGAGGAGAAAAGCAGCCTGTAAGCCTTGCATAAGGTCCCAGCACAGCTCTTGCTCGACAGCTGACGGAGCAGAGCGGTTGCGTAAGTGTAAAAAAAAGAGACACGAGAACATGGGCTTGCCTACACAAACCAAACAGGATATCAAGTCACCACAGCCCTGGGTGAGAGATCCAGTGAGAGCAGTACACCCGTGCAGAACAGTCTCATCTGCCTCTGAAGGAAATTATCGAATACTCCTTCTTTTAACATTGTAACGAAGATTCACACTTTCTTTTAGAAAGCACTGTCTTGCTCTTTTCCTGGCTGTTGGCCACCACTGCGACTCAAATCAGCTACTGTAGAGGTAAAAATAACATCTTGCAAAAAGAATCATTAGAGGCTATTTCCTCAGTTTTCCTATTAAAAGATACTTTACTATATCAGAAGTGACTATGTGGTGCCTAACCATCAGAAAAGCATTACATATGACAAAGAATATGAAGCTGACTTAAAAAAAAAAAATTAGTTTTTCTATCTCCTCCTTCCTCTGTACCTAATCTTTAGCAATCTGAAGCTAGAAGAAGGAGAAAGGGTGAAAACCAAAGGGAGCTGCTCCTTCAGAGGTCCAGGGCAACGAGGAGGCTTGCAGTAATAGTGGAAATCACCAAGGCAAGACCAGCTGCCTCCTTGCAGGAGGACAGCTGCTGTGCTGGGGCAGCTCTGAGCACCAGGAAACACTGCACTGATTAACCTCTCATGGGACAGTTAAGGCAAAATTAAACAAATCAGCTACATTTGTTTTTCTAACTGTGGTACAGCAACAACAACCAAGGGTAATCACCTGCCTGTCCTGGCTCCTTTTCTCCTACAGTAAAAAGAACAAAAAGAATTAGGAATTAGCTCAAACCCTGTTCAGCTTTGAACTTTCATGACCTGTGGTGCAGTCTTGCTCTTTTTGCTCAGCAGTGGCCGTGCCCCATATCAGAGTAGAAGGTATCTGCCCCATGCCTTGCTCCCACACCACTGCCAGGCATTGTCCCACAGCTGGGCGGTGGCAAAAGGCTTTGATAGACAATACATTTTCCTGGATTTGCCTCACAAACTGTTTCACATCAAAGAAACTGCTGGGGTGTGAATCTCTAAGGTTCAGAGTTCGCTCAGTTTGGATGAGCCCTGAAGCATTCACAATTTTATTCAAGTCACCCTGCCCAGGATCTCACAGCAGGAACAGACTTCCTTAGGGGATTTGTGGCACTGCAACTTTCTGTTCAAGAGTATTGGTATATGCTCCTATCCTTAAAATCAAAAACACTTCATTAAACATTTCAGGGCATTTCATATTAAAAATTCTGTGTGGCCGCTTGTCAAAATTTGTGCTAGTAAGGGGAGGTCCTAGTTTCAGATTTTTCAACCACTTTTAGTTATCAAAGTTTCAAGGATATCTTTTTTCTGTCCTTTTTTAAAAGCTAATTTCCCAATTCTGGCGAATTTACCACAATTAGAATTTCCTGAATCCATCTGCCTCCATCAGAAAGAAGGCTTAGACACTCTTGGTTTCTTCTGGAGTAACAAATATAAAACAAAAAGCTCATTAGCTCAAGAGAAGACTGATTTGTCTCTTAGGCTTCACTGTATATTCCACTGTGAGATACCCCCAAACCAAAAAAGCTGTATTAAGAATTTTGAGTCTCACACTTCCATTCCCTCTTCATCTTCATTCTTAAGGATGCCTTCTTCCTATCCTTCAGAGGACAGGCTACTTTTATTTCCTTGAGAGAACAAGCCTTCGTTATACACGGATACACAGCCACTGAGTGTTTTGCATGAGCTCTGGCAGCACTACAGCAACTACGCCTTATTTTACTGGGTCTCCCAGATTGTTTGCAAGAAGTAAATTCAGGCTAATGTTAATTTTCACAAGTGCATAATCACTTGTATTTCCTCAGGCACAAATTCTCTTTATTATATGTGTGCTAGTTCTGCAAGTCTGTAAGTGTGACCTGGAATAAGTGTGTACTTACACCATTGCACTGTCCATGCTTGCTGCACTAAATACACCAAACAGCACCTGTCAGAAAACCCCCCCAAAACAAAAACAAGACAAAAAACTCAGGACCTAAAACGGAACTTTTGTCTCCCTTAAAATCTATCACCCCTTGTTTAAATTCACATATAAATTCAATAACTATTTGCCTGTTTCACAGATGATAAAGTTCCTGTAGATTTATAACAAACAAAACATATTAAAATTAAATACTTCAAGAAGCCAGGATTAGAAACATTTAATTCCTGGTCAGAAAACAATTGACATACAGTCACTACAATTGTTGTTCTTACTCTTGATCCCTTTATTCATAGGCCCATAAAACATGCTGAGTTGGAAGGGACTCACAAGGATCAAGTCCAGCTCCTGGCCCTGCACAGGACACCCCAAGAGTCACACCATGTGCCTGAGGGCATTGTCCAAACACTTCTTGAACTCTGGCAGGCTGGTGCTGAGAGCACTTCCCTGGGGAGCCTGTTCCAGTGCCCAGCCACCCTCTGGGTGAGGAACCTTTTCCTGATATCCAACCTAAACCTCCCCTGTTACAACTCCACACCATAACCTCAGGTGCTGCCACTGTCACCCCAGAGCAGAGACCAATGCCTGCCCCTCCTCTTCCCCTCTCGAGGAAGTTGTAACTGCAGTGAGGTCTCCCATCAGTCCCCTCCAGGCTGAACAGACCAAGTGACCTCAGCTGCTCCTCGTGGCTGACCTAAACCTCCCCCAGCTCAGCTCCACACCATTTCCTTGAGTCCTGTCACTGGTCACAAGAATGAAGAGATCAGCATTTGCCTCTCTGCTTCCCCTCATGAGAATGTTGAAGACGGCACATCAGCTCCTGTGGACTCCCAGTTTGTCTCACTTTCGTGGTAGATCACAATTACAAGATACACTAGAGCAATTTGTGCAAAGAGGAAAACCACAGACTATTTCAAGAAATGCTGGCTGTGCTTTCTTTGTGGTCTACAAAAAAAAAAAAAAACCAACAAACAGCCAACCAACCAAAAAAAAAAAAAAAAAA
>VZRQ01009416.1:1372523-1494951 GCA_013397975.1 Machaerirhynchus nigripectus | reverse complement strand
ACCCAAACCAACAAAAAAAAAACCCACTCTAAAACAACAACAACAAAAACAGAAGCATAGGAGCATTGTTTTCCTAAAACCACTATTTTTTTTGTTCTTTAAATATTTTGACAGATGAGTCTCAAAAATATTTATAGCACAGCTTGAAGGAAACAATATAGATATCATCTCATTACACACACACTGTAAAAAACAGTCTTTTACTAGTAAGAGTTCACAAACCAAAACAATGGGATGGATGAGAGGAGAGAAGAAGGGCTATTATCCCCACAGGTACAAGGAGTTATGAGATCCCTACAGAGATACACAGAGACTAAGTGACATGCTATAAGGCATGAAAAGTATGTGACAGAGATAAGAACCAAGCCTTTATTTCCTCCCTCTGCTCTCCCCCTACCAGTCTCAGCCACAAGAACATCCATCTTTTCACAACAAGGCTGGGCATCGTTTTATGGCTTCCTAATTATGGGAATGCATGGGCAGATTTAGAGAACTTGAAAAATTAATTTTTAATTGCCTTGTTATAATGGCAAGTGTTTGACAACCACAGCAAGATCTGAAAACACTCAGGTATTTGCAAGGTGAGACCCACGCAGTATTCTCAGACAGACCCACACCATACCACTACATTACTGTGAAAAACCTTGTGATAATTTAGATAGGAAAGGAAACCTGAAATCCACCAACAGGTAAGGGAGAGAAGAAACCATGTTTATAGTCAGAACCTCAGAGGAGATAGATGGGGGCAATACACATAGGAGGTTTTGCTGCCATTTTGCTCATGAAAAAACAGAAAGAACAGGAGGGTAATTTATTTCCCCTTCCCCCAAATCAGCTGTGCAAGATCACTCACCCATACATAACTCTAGCAAATTAAGAAATCTCAGATTGTCTGCCTGATACTCCCAATATCTCTGCTGTTCACAGGTGCAGGTCTAACTCAAGCCAAAGCCAATTTCAAGTTTCTTTGTAGCTTAAATCTACCAAGCAGCACAGCTGTAGGAATGGCCTCATTATGTATATTACCTACTGATTTCACACTTAAATCCATTTTAAAGTCCTCCATGAGCCTCCCTATTAGCTTAATAATGAAAAGTGTATCAAAGAGTATGTTGCTAAGTTGACTGAAAAACTCAAAGCACTCCCACTGAGACAGAGCTGCTGAAACCATGAAATAACAGTGGTCACTGAATTCTGCTCTCATTGTGATGCTGCTAATTATTGTACTTGGGACTAAAACCTGCACATCTGAGACAGGCAGAAGGAGACAAGTTTTTGTGTCTTGACAGATTTGCCACTGAATGTAAGAATCAAAAAATTTAGGCAATTAGATGGCTGAACATCATTTGCCTCAGCTGTTTTGTACTTCATCCTAAAACCTGATAAGGGCTTCTTGTACTTTAATTTTAAAAACTCATCTATGAATTAGGGAGAGGAGTACCTAGAGATTACAGCATATTCCCTGGGCTATTACTGCTGTAGCTACAAAGCAAAATTTCATTATAGCATTCTTTCCTTGACATGCAAAGAATCTCTATTTCATTATCACCTGTAACAATAGCTGTATTTTTCTTTAAATTTTTATTCTATTTAATAAAAAAGCAGTAGTCCAAACTTCTGCCAAAATGAAAGGAAAAAATATCAAGTCAGTGTCTGGAGAAAAGTTAACATTTCTATACCAAAGTGCAAAAATGGGTTTCAACAGTTAGAAACAGTTTCTCACTAGAGTTCTGGTGAGTAGAGTACCTAGTTTGAAAGCATTTATACCATCAGTTAAGTCAGATTTTCTAAGCAGGAAAAGGAAATATTTAGTTGTCAGCATCCTAACAGTACAAAATGAAGTGTAATCATTGGGACCACCCATGTGTTACTTGTCATTAATAAACTACAACAAATGAGAATACATATGCACTAGACAATTCAGGTGATGACATCTACATAACCTGTATGCTCCTATAGAATGTGCAGGCACAGAAAGAAGTTTGGTTTAACCTCATTCTTTGGATTTACATTATTTAAATAATAAAAAAAACCCCAAACAAACACATCTGCAACAACTCACCAGAACCACTAAGCTGCATTCAGATTAAATTGTTTGTGTAGCACATGGAGATGGCTGGCACCTGTTTGTGGTGGAAACACAGACTCCCCAGTTTTGAGGGGGGAAGAACAGAAAATTAGTAGGAAAAAAGTACACATAGAGATAAGCAAGCCACTGACATGGAACGATGAAGAAAGGCACAACATTTTAATATGGTTTTAGGGAACACATCCCTGGCTGAGGGAAATATCACATCTCACAATTTGCCACAGAATTCTAATCAGACAAATAGTCAAAGCTGGTTAGAGTAACGAAACGAAACCACAGAAAACACACTTAATCTCTTATCATAACGAGTGGCACATCTCCCAGCTGAAACAGTATCATTCCACTTTCCTTACTGAGGCAGATACAAGGCAGAAATGTCTCAAATTTTCTTTTAGGAAAAAGCAAAATGGACTGAAATATGTCAGTGCATAATGTACAGAAGCGGAAATCATTTTGAGACCAAAAAGCTACATTTTTATTCCAACTGATGGCATTTCCCCACTCCTTGTTGCTTACAGAACTCTGTTATCATCACATCTCCCAGCTTCCCAGGAATAGCAGCTTCAAGAAGGAACTAGAGAGATTACTGTGCAAACAATAAGAAACTATTTCCAAGAAGTATCAGCTCAGAGAGAAAAGCTATCCCTGTACTGCCAATTAACAGTTTATTTTATTTCTTATTTTTAAGTACTTGAGTTCCTTTTGTGTACAGCTGTGAAGAGAAGCTTCATTTTAGTGCACTCCAAAGATCCAAAACCCAGATGATGACAGAATAATTTCAGGTAAAAATATTTACAGCTTTATTGCCTTCACCCTCTTGATTTGCATATTTTACTTACTGGTGTGGCTGGTTTTAACCACCTTAAAATGATGAATACCTCTGGGATCCACACAAAACCCAAACCATCGTAACAAGAAGGGATGACACAGACACCCCATTATTTGCCCATACAAAAAGCAAGGGTAAAATATTAATTAGGTTATAATTATTGTGCCAGAAACTAAATTTAAGTAAAAATCAGTGTTCCCCAAGATTGAAGACAATTTCTCCTGTCCCTCATTGAAGACAATGGGACAGGAGAAAAGAATCTTATTATAGTCTGTGTACAGGAACATGAATTTTAGATCTGGTAAGAGAAGAAGGATCTCATTTCTACACTGCTTAGTATTGGTTAGAAGAATACAGATGAGAATGCTTTTGTGGGTAAGACCAAGACGCATAATTTCAGATTCTAAAGGATTTGAAAATATTTTTAAATATGTGTACACCCATTAGATCCTAGTAACATTGCCCAATAAGTAGCTAATATATGAATATTTTTTTTCCTGTATAGCAACAGGAAAAATATAAATTTGCATCTTAAGAAGAAAAACATTTAAGGCCCAATTCCCATAGTTATGAGAAGGCTGGTAAATATTTTTATATACTTTAATAGCATCCAATTATAATTTTGTGCTAATTGCTTTAATCAGACCAACCTGAAGTGTTTTAGTATTTTTCCATAATTAAGCAGTGCCACATAACAAGCAGTGCTTTTCAGAGCTATTATAGTACTTTCTAATGCTATAATAAACAAAGATCATGCATCTTAATTATAACCAATAAAAATTCCATACACATTTAATTATATGCTACAGTGAAATTCCCATAACTTTAAAAAAAGCTCTGCCATGATTATTAAGATGTTGCTAATATGAGCTCACACTAATGGGCTGTGCCCACTATTAATGTCACTGCAAACAGTTTACATCAGGAATCTGTATCTCCAATTTAAATGTTAATGGACTGAGTCTGTTTCATTTATAGTGCAAGAAAAGGATAAAGCCGCTGAAGTCACTGAGATTATGTAAAACTGCTAACTAGAATATTACTGGCTCTATCTCCAAATGCATAGTATGGAATATAATCAGTTCTCACATAGCTGTATCCCTATGCCCTGTCAAAACAAAGGAAAAAATCCCTAATTCACCAGTACACATTGCAATTCATTGATTTGAATCAGAGCAAAATTATAGATCTTTCATGTGAACGAGGTTAATAAAAGATCATAGATATCGTAACTTGTGTAAATCATGGACCACCTTTAGGCCAAAGCTTAACAAGGCATGTTCCAGCCCAGCATGTGACACGGGAGCAGACCCCAAGGCAGCAGGGCCATGCTACTCATCCCTACTGCAGTTCCCGAAGCAGCAGCTCCTTCTCCAAGGTGTCTACGAGGGGGAACTGCAGCGATGTGCAAGCACTGAGGTAAGAGTTCATTCTGGATGCCACTAGTGGATACATTCACCAGCACAAAGCTTGTAAGCTGTAAGCTCATCATTTTAAAAGATGAGTTTAGGTGTTATTTCAAGAACAAAGCCCATTTCTGAATTTTGTTCTCCCCTCCCTGCGTGTATATGACATGACACTCAGTAGATAAACGCCCTTGATGTACACAGTTTACACATCAACTCCACTATTTTTCAGACATATCAGACTATTCTCTCACACTTGATAATGTGATACTAGATAGTATCAAAGCAATGATTCAGATGGCATATAAACAACCATGTAAAAATAAATCTGTCTATAAAACAGTGCCTAGAAAAGTTATTTGTGTTATTATGACTATTGCTAAGATCTGAAAAATAATTTAGAACACATTTAGAAAAAAATTTCCCAAAAAATGGGATAGTTTTGCATTAAAACAATGCTAAGCTAAACAGTGAACAGCTGCTCTATTTCAGGTACTTCCTATTCTATTATGATTCTGTACTTTCACAAGCCAGAGAAACCAGGTTTGATTCTATTTTCCTTCTTGGCCTTAGCAACGCTCAGACACTGGCATGTCCTCTTGAAGCCTATTACCAGCTCCCACAGCTTAAATCACCTTATAATAAATCCATGATGAGACCACCATGGGACAAATCTCACAAGAAAAGGTAAAGATATTCTGCCCTTCCCCATGCCAACATTGTTGTACCCCCAATTTACAGCCACTGTCATCATGCAGCTGCAGGAGTCCCTACTTCCAAGAAGTTCTTATAGTCTAAAGCAGGAATCTCAAGGGATGTATTTGTGTGTTTTCTGCGTTTCCCTTCCAGAATTTTTTTCTTCCTCTCATTTTCTCTTTGCTTCTTTACCAGCAGTTTCAGTACAAGCCTTAAGTGGCAAGTAACAGGAATTAATTAGGCCCACTGGTGTGCTGTTCTGCACAAGGAAGCCTTCCTTGCCACAAAGAGCTTATAGACCATTATCTCCTTTTTTTTTATCCTCAACTGTGTTTTTTTCTTACTGCCTCCTGCCCGCCCTTTTCTTTCCTACTATTTAAATTTTAACATAGAGGGTTTGCAATACCCGTTTATTAGAACTGCAAGAGCTTAGAAAAATAGCTGTATGAAGTTAACCATTCTTTTATTTAAGACCCCTCAAGACCAAAGAAAGCACTATTAGAAGTCACGGGAGAAATATATGAGTCCCAATCAGCAAAGTTAAGACCAAAGTTCTGGACTTGAATTTCAATGTTGAGTAAAAAGAATCAGGTTACATGCTTAAACCACACAACTTGGAAACTGTAATAACTTAGTGACTTCTTTGCTAGTCAGTGTTAATGCCCTGCTGAGATTATGGCATTTAAAAGAAGAACTTAGATTACTTCATATTCAGGCCATTTCTTAGAGCAGATCTCCTCTCCTGGCCAGCAGTGCTGTCAAACTCTCACCCACAAGCCAACGTGTTCCCTCGTGTGACCATCCTATTGCAGCATCCAAGTAGGACAGGTCTAAGGAGAAAACAGATAATGAATTCTACTGTGCTTGGTAATGTCTATGAAATTGTAATATTTACTTTTTCCTGACTATTGAGGCTTACTAGTCCCATATCTTCCTCTCTCTTAGAAGCAACTTCAAACTTCCCTGGTCATTTTGAGATTCAAGGCTGGCCTCACTCCCCTTCTTTCCATTTCAGAAGAACAAAATGTCAAATTTCCTGAAAACCAGAAAAGAAAGACATTGCAGCACAGGACAGGCAAGTGCCTGATATCTTTATTTCCATTGGCCAGAGGAAAAAGAATTCTTTCTGAAGGTTCTGTAAGTCCTTAAAACAACTAGGAATGCATAGTTGCCTGAAGATTAATGAATTCTTCCCTAACCCCTTTATAACAGGTGGACCACCATGGACTTTTGGTGATCCATGAACCACAGCTGGCCCATCTCATTTTGCACCATCAGGGATTAAACCTATCAGACTGTCAGCCTCCTGACAGACTGGGACTTTCTAAAAAGAACAAATTCTCCATGGTATTATTTAAGTGCCACTAACCTGATCTAAGGTTTTCTGGAAAAAGAACTTTTCCCACTTCACTACATTCAGTCATTGTCATGTCCCTGTTTAAACTGTGAATGCTGAATTTTGTCCCTACAAATTTACATGTAATTTTGATTGCCTTCAGTTTGCCTTAACTCCAAGTACACATGTACCAAAGTGGAGTGATTGTGTGACTGCTCTGAGAAAAACAGATTAATAACAGGCACTGAATGCACTAATTGAACACTGCACTGGTCCCAACATCAAGTGATTAAGATTCCAAGGCACCTTCAGAGAGAACAAAGTAGATAACTTTCTTCCTCAGAACCTAAATTGCAACTAATGCTTCTGCTCCCTGTAAAACAGCTAAGTACATCACTCTTCGTTAAAGGCTTTGAATTCAGAAATCTTCTTAACTATGTGGAGATCATTTCAAACACTTTTAGGCTGGTGTTTTGGTTTTTGGAGGGCATCACAAGATGGTTGGCAGTTTCTGTTCTCAGCCAGGGATTTTCAAGAAAGCAAAACACATCACTTTTTCACTGGTACCTTAATAGTGACATTGCCTGCAATGTGGGCAATCATCTTACTTGCTCCAACCTAATTTCTCTTTTAGGAGTCCAGTACCAGCCCCAGACACTCCAGACATCCAAAATCTGCTCACAGTAAACTGAGATTCAGAGAATAATCTGCAGGTGTTAAGAGCAGTTAAGGAAAAAATAGGACTGTGACATATAGGGGAATACATGCCATTCCTGGAATAGATTAATGATGTAGGAACAGGTGTGAATTTTATAACAGGCCAAGAAAGACATTGCTGTCCCTCGTCCCTTAATTTGATATCTTACTTTGAATTGCACTTGGAGTACTTATTAATTCAAGTGTTTGCTAGCATCAGTAAGGAAGCTTGGTAGAATCTGTACCTGATCAAGATTTGTACAATGAGGGCCATTATGAACATTTTATTGCTGGCCTCCAGTATTCCTTATTTGAGTATCTGTCAGCAGACTTGTTATAAACTTTTTACAGAGTTTGTATCTGTCATTTCAATTGCTTTGGGATGAAATGTGACCTGTTTCCATCCGAGCGGAAGCCTTTCAGGCTGTCTGTGTGAAACAGACCAGAAATAGAAGTGTGTTCTTCATTGTAGATGCAGCTTCTCACACCAATCCCAATTTAAACCAGAAATATCACAAACAAATCTAAAAGGTGCAGACTCCAAATCAAGATTAAGTTTTACATTTGTCAATCAGCTGCTGAGCTAATGTTCTCTGCTACAGAAGAGAGTGGGAACAAATCAACCATTTTGGGAAGCCAGGTTCAAACACGCACTCCAGAACAGCAGCAGCAGCCCCGGCTTTGGGAGCGAGCTCATTATGGCAGGGCTTGCCTGGCTTTCCACAGCTGTGTTTGACTCAAAGACCATCCCAATCACAAGTCCCTGGCAGGGCTTCTCCCAGTCCTACCCTGCAACCTCTTGGGCACAGCCTGCCCAGCTATCACTGTTTGCTCTTGAAATGAGTTTCAAGAGACACAGATCCATTCTTGCACCCTTCCACACTGCCTAAACATTTGAAACAGACCCTTCTTACACAGGGAGTGGTTTTTCCTACTGGAGCAAAAAAATATGTAAACATGCTTTCTAAAAGCCTAGATTTTATAGTCCAGTTAGACAAATAATTACAGGTTCTATTACACAACAGTTAAAAAGTACTTTTAATTTTCATATGTTCTTTAGAATTTGCCTCACCTTTGCATAGTATCATAAATTAATTTTATAGTATCATAAATATAGCAATAACATCCAATAAGTAATCATATATTGGTATTTTTATTAGACTAGAAGATGGTCCAAGCTTCTGAGCTGCAACTTCACAGGACAGTTAAATGACAATTTGGTGCAAATTTTTGATTCTTGGTACACCTGCATGCAATACTCAAATTCCAGTTCTTTCAAAAACTCTGGTTATAGGCATCTAGTTAGGAACTAATCAGAAACAAGTAGAATTAGACAAGAAGTAGAATTACAACAGCAGTCTATTCAAATAACTTAATTCATTCCTATTTAGGCCAAGAAGACTCATCATGGCCCCTGTTGACACAATGAACACCAAAATGTTAAAAACCACAGTCTTCAATTTTAGTGAACAAAACATTTATGGATCATTAGGCAGTCAACAAAGAAGACTTCTTTGCAACATTCTCCTTTTCTTGCTTTCAACACTTCAGCCTTTGGTGAGAAACCGAGCATATTGGACCAACCTTATCCTGTGTTCCCTTTTCATCATTCAGCAAATTACAGCTTACAGGCTTCTGCAAAGTCTGTTTGTGCCACTTACTCATACAAGCAGTAACACTTTTCAGTGTGAATACCGTGCCAGGAGCCCATAAAATGAGACATTTAAACAGGGAAAGATGAATAAAAGCTACTACCATAGTATTTTAATGTGACCTAGAAACCGGGAATTGAAACAGTGCTGACAGTGGGAACTCAAGATTTTGCAATCAGAGGGTATGTAACAGCCTCTGAATGCCAGGGAAACAGCAACTGGCTATTTTGTACAAGAAATTTTTCTAGAGGAAAGAAGTGGGAACCACAAGGAAAGAACAATTTTAGTAAGTTTCGGCCCAAATATTTTTAGAGGGGTGTCATAATCAGAATAGATTTCAACAAATCCATTAGGGTCTGGCAATGAGAGCTAATTCTGTGCTGAGGAAGAAGCAGCACGGGTTATTTGAACACACTTGAACATTGGTGTTACTTCACTGTATATAAAATACATCTGGGCTTCATCATTTAATATTTTCATATACTGATATGCAAATAGGTACTCCCTACTTGGGATTTTTAGAAAGAGACTTACCAGAGTAAGAATGGCCTCTCTCAGTCTCAGATGTTGCCCCCCACTGTCTTTAACACACAAAAGTTTAAAAGTTTATTATTTTAAAGGTTGTATACTTAATTTTTTTTAATTGGTAGGACCAAGACTTTCTCTTCCCATAATCCTAAAAAGAAAAATTAGGAATGCAGAATCTGAGATGTTCAAGCTTTGATAAATTTAATAATCACAGTGAATAGGAAACAATTCAGTTCCTTTGCCATGCTTGAAAACAGTGACATCCCAAATTCTGCCAGAGGAAAAATAAATGACCAAAGAACCACTACACTTCTCTCCCACCAATTCACCTTAAACAGCTCCCCCAGCACTACAGTAAAGTACAGCAGGGATAATCCCCTTTTAATGCCTCTTCCTGGCCCAACCAATACCAGATAAAGGGAGTCCAGCAGCCAGGCCAGAAACACACCACATGTAATAGTTTAAGGACCAAGCCACACAATGCTTTGGAAATGGTTCCCATACTCTGAGCTTAGTTCCAGTAGTCGGTAGACTACTGGCATTAGCCAGTGCTGCTTCAGGATGGCTGGGGGGGAAAAGTGTTTGAACATGCCACAGCTTTGGGAAATATCAGTACTTAAACTTACTACTGATAGCTTAGACTGGTCTGTTTGAGTAGGCAGTGATTTTATAACACAAAAATAGGTGTACAGGTTGGCTATATCTTTTTTCAGATATTAATTCTATCAAATGCAGCTTCCATCCTTCCCATGGGGAGCAAATAAAAGCAATGTTTAACTATCAGCACTAAATTCCTGATCAATCCGTAGTGACAGAGTCTTTTAGGAGAACTGAACAATGAATACATTGAAGAAGTTGAGATCAGCTCTTGGACAACGCAATAATTTGCAAAGAAGAAGTTGTTTTTGATCTAAAGAGTTCATTAAGTAATTTACCACTTAATCAAAAACTAGTCTTTTCTACCTGGCCCTCAAAAGCACTTCATAATGGCAATGAACAGATTTACAGTCCATCTTTGATTTAGGCAGAAATTTCATTGCAACCATCTGAGACATCTGTCTCTTAAACATATACTGGGTGTCTGCCATCTATTGCACATCTGATAACTTCTATCAAGAGAATCTGCATAATTCTGACAAATGAGGGGATCACTTTCTTGGTCATTAAGAGACTTCTTATTTCAGAAACTCAAAAGTTGGACATTTTCTGGATAAGTCATCTCTTCTGTTCAAGAGACTATTTTCTTTTAAGTCTAATAGCTGGACTGTAACACTTGACCTTGGAAATATTAAGAAAAAAGAATCAAAAAAGCCTCAACCAAACAGAAAAAAAAAAACCAACCAAAAAAAAACCACCAATGAAAAACACAGACACCAAGAAAACTACCAGCAGCACAAGAAAGAGCACAAGAAACTTCTCACTTAGGTTCGTCTCCTAATCCATCATCAACTAGTTGAAGAACCAGGGTCACTTGCTCTCTATCACCATGAAAGAGTTCAATTTCATAGTACTAAAACTCACCACTTCACAGCAACAGCTTTGATGACACACCAGGGTAAAGCCTTTATAATATAAAGCATGGATACCAGGAATAAATACTCTTCTGAGGTCGAGGGAATTGGATTGCATAGAAAAATAAGACCTCAAAAGCAGTATAATAGAGGTATTCAGGGTGATGGAAGTGCTCAATAAAATAGAGCTTTAGATATTTTTACACTGATGAAATAAAAAATTTAAAGGATCACTCACAACTTAAGAAAAGAGGAATAGCAAAACACAAGTGGATTAAGCAAGGTAGTTAAAATATTATATAGCACTTGTTTTTTTTACAAGAATTATAAGCTTATACACTGCAACTATCTAAAGAGAGACTTCACATGGTTTCCTGAATGGCTCAGCTAACCAGTATTACAGTTCCTCATGGCAGAATTTTGTGTTTAAAGAAAAGATAGCAAAGCTGAAGTTACTGCAGTTAGAGCTCCATCAGGGGGGATGTGACCCTCCTTTAACAACGGAATTATCACACGTCCATCAGGCACCACATTCATTTGGCATGCTTAAATCTATCATTATCTTTTCTGATTAATATCAAAATTGCTGCTTGCTGATCACTTAAGTAAAGGGGCTTTTGTGAGGCAGAAAGGGCTGACAGGGATCTGATGTTAAGGCACAAAGAAATAGAGAGACAAACAGGGAGTTCCATTTTCAAGAGAATACCCTTTCAAGACATTATCCCCCAGGGCCACTGTAACAGAATGCTGTATTTAAATCAGCAGGTCGTGCACTAGAAGATGGTTTAACTGCTAATTAACACTAGATGATATGCTGAAAATTACATGCTAATTAATTCTCTGTAGATCTAAGCGCCCTTCCTTCTATATCATTTTCAGTGAACATATTAACATGGGGACTAGAATGGCATTAATTACAGATTCATCTGACAAACATGTGAAGCAATATTAAATAGTTGATGGAGGTTAACTAAAAAGAAAGATGTGGGTCAAAGTTGTAGACCACAGGCCACAGTATCATAAAGATACCCCACATTAAAAAGAAGAGGGCATATATTACCCATTCAATCTTCCTGTCAGTTTGATGTTGCCCTCTTGTATTAGATTTTCTTGCAGGAAGATCTCTATTCTGAAAATGGGATTCATCTGTGCAGAATACACTCTCACAAAATGAAGGCAAGTAAATGGAAAGTAAATAATCTTGTTCTTTTAGAAAGTGACAGTGATTACAGGTTTGGGGGCTTTTTATAATTTAACCATTAACAATCCCCACATCACAACGGTTTGAAAATGGCAGAGAAATCAGGTGTGTAAGTTACAGGGAAAGCTAAAGAGTCAATATTCCAAATACTGGTTGTGCAATAGTCCCACTCTAGAATAAAAGAAGCCTTTCAAGTCATATATGTATGAAAACAATATCCAGAGCTACTAATTTAGTACCTTTTAATTTAAGGTCTAGAACTACCCCAAATAAAGTAAAATCCAGTCACTACAAAGATCAAGCAATCAAACGTAAGACATTGCCCATGCTTCAAGGGTCTCAAATTCCAAGCACTGACTATAGGCCAGCCCAGTTTAGGGGTTCAAAAAGTATACAGAAAAAGTTGTTATAATGCTAAAATTACATTTTCTGGTTCTCAGATAATGGTACACCTACATGGCAGGGCTATTTCTGTAGTTCAAAATCTTGATGTTTTCCCCTTGCAGTACCTTCCAGCAAAAGCACTGGTAACTTGTCATTAGAGAAACATTATTTACCAAGGCCTTTCCATAAATTCTTTCTTTGACCCCGTACTGGTAGATATAGATGTGTGTGTTTGGGGGTGTGTATATATATATATATATGTATTTCTCTTTTTTTCCCCCACAAAAGGCATCTCTTCAGCAACCACTATGTCTTTGAATTAAAAAAACCCAACAAAACAAAAAGAAACAAAAACCCCCAACAATAAAAACAACAAAAAACAAATATTAAAAAAAAATTTTAAGAGCCAAAAAATATACAAATCTACCAAACAATTAAAATTCTACCTCCATAACTTATATTCGTCTATTGGATTTGAACACTTGTGCTTTATTCATACACATGAATAAAGTCATTTGGGGCACCTGCATTAAAAATTATGCTCACCTCTAGATAAGAGATACAGAAAAGAAGAAGAATATTAAGGGGGTTTTATTTTATTTTAATAGCACAATAGAGAACATTGAGTTAGGAATCAGGGAATTTGGTGCAAGGAGGTTAATGACCAAAACTTTTGCCCCAGAGAACTAAACTTTTATTTGTTCATGGTCTCCAGGGAAAATAGCTGACATTTAGTCATAGATTCCACACTAAGAAACTGAACTTGCTCACGTGTGTGGATAGTTCACCATCCAAAATGACCAGAAGCATCTTTCAGGAGAGATGCAGATGCACAACTTCAAATATAGCTTTTCTGCCTAGCACAGAGTAGTACCAAAACTTTTCTGCGTGTTTAAGATGTTTCTTGTTGTAGCATACTGTAATAAGTGTTTAACTCTGTTATATGACATAAAACACTAAAAATGGAAAAGGAATCCAGCCAGAATTTTTTTTACTTTGTTAGAGACAGCCACAGAACACATGCAAGACAGTTACAGGTGGATCAGCAGAAAGCAGAAATAAAGACTTACCACAGCTTCTTGAAGCCTTATAGTTCTCTGACCAAAGTAAACATCCAATATTGAAAAAGTTTTTACAAAGACATTAGCACATAGCTGCCACAATTAGCTCTTAGAGCTGGCAAGAAAACACTAAACAGGTTAGTAAGATATGGACTGCAGGGAGGATGAGAAAGAAAATGGGTGGTGGGCTGGGATATAAAACAGATGAGAAATCAGATACAGGTGAATCCAGTTTAGGCTGGCCATCAATCCCTCATTCAGCTCTAACCACTGCACTTGGTCTCACTTGAGAAGTCCTCACTGCATTAATTTCATTTTACCTTTTCTATCCAAGATATTCAGAGCAAAAAGGAAAGACACATTGTAGGTAGTATCTAACTGTCCATCAGCCCCTTTGGTCAGAACAATAACTTTTGGAGAGATTCCTTACCTTAGAAGAGCAATCCTCTAAACAACTGAGGGACTTTGAATAGAGCTTGAAAGTTTGTACTGACAACTCCAGCACAGCTGGGTGGGCTGACAGGTGTGTTGAGTAAGCTGAAAAGTTTTGTACAGTAGTTGAGTAACTGCAGCCAGGTGGAACTCGTCATTAGCAGAGCAAAGTCAGGGTACTGACAGCTACATGTCTCACCTGTTTGTTCCAAACAGTGTGGCTTTTGCTGATGCATTACATTTACTAAAGATCTGAAACCGTTCTTAGAATGGATGAGTGAAAACAATTGTTCCCAGGTGAGTGTTTATATGCCTCCCCTTTTCCATCACATCTTTTCCCTCAAGAGTCCTCATGCATGAGGCCCAAGCTCTGCTCTCAACGACTTTCACAGAAGCTCTGTATTTATAGACACAAAAGGAATTTGAACTCTGCTTCCTTGCACGCTGAACCTTACATCACATCTGCTACTGTTGGACAGTCAGGCATTGTCTAACCACCCACCCTGTGCAAGACAAGCAGAGAGCACTTAGCAGAAACTCGTGAGGTTCTCATTGACTCCCCCACTCACCAGAGGGTTTTGAACCCTGCACAACTTACCTTCCAATGAGGAGACAGCACAAGACGTCCTATATTCCCTCCCCAGAGCTGCTAGGCTGAAGTCACCATTTTTACCTTTAGGGCTTTCTAACAATCAGGCTGCAATATTTTTCAAGCATGAGAAACTCTAGTAGTGTCTATCGTTTCTTGACCAGATTTTATTCTCTAAGAAGCACCTACTGAGATACTTAAGTGGGATTTCTATGGCTTTTTTACCAGTATTTAAGTTAGGTAACAAACATAACACATCATAACTGATCCCACAGGGGAGCCATCTGAGCCTTCTTGGCCCCAACTTCTCTGTCTGAAAGGAGCCCTGCAGACCATCATAGATGGTATTTCTTAGCTAGATTGTATCTGAATTTAAAAAATGCAAGACTTTTCAATATTGTTTACACTTTTTAAGCTTGAATTCCACACAGGAACAGAGATCACAAAAAAATCAACATCTGAAAACGTCTTCCATACCAGTTAAGGAGGGGTGGGTTAGCCTTGAAAACCTAACATCATTCCACTGGGGGGGAGGGGGGGGTATGAAGTTTCTTCTATATGAAATCTAATCTGAAATCGCTTCACCTTAACTTCTTCCCTCCTTCCTTGCAGTCTGTGAGAATACATTTATATGGAAATTCGTTCCAAAGATTGTTTTAACAAATACCTGCTAAGTATATAGTAGTGGTAGAATTTATATTTCCTAAATATTAAGAAGAGGATTAAGTTATGGAAAACTAAAAACTACTCCACATCTTGCACTCATACATGGCTAAGCAGAGGACCAACACGTTTTCTTTATTTGATGAAAATTATCTAAACATCAAATAAGCAGGCTGGTTTAACCACAGCACACTAAGTGCTTAATACATACAATACCTTTTAACCTTTTTAACTTAATTGTAAGTAATTACTGTTCACCACAAAGCAAGTACCCAGGGAAGCTAGGACTCCCATGAGATACTTCTGCCTGTATTTTTATTTAAAGATGTATATTTACACTGATTCTCAAATACTTACTGTTATCTTCTTCAATAAATTAGAGAAGCACTCAAGTTCCTGTTAGTGCCTGAGCCCTTCACTGCTACAATAACTAGCAGTTGCTCAGATCATGAAATTTTCTCAAGTTCTGTAAATAACACGGTTAAAAGAAAGTGTTAGTTTCTTAACTTGAAAACTAAAAAAAAGACTGTATATTTAGATATATATGAATGAGTACTGACTAAAACATGCAAGTATATATTGACTGCTGAGCTAAATACTAAAAATTCAAGTTGCTCAGTCTACCCTGAATAGGATAATATTAGTATATAAAATGCAGTTGAGCCATCACAGTTACAGTCATATCCAGTGGATTTATTTTGCCAAATTTAGAGTCAGCATCTAGGAACAGCATGTTCCAATCAAGAAAAACAGATTAAGTCCACATTTCTTTCTGAAGTTTAAGATGTAGGAAAAACTTAGAAGAACTCACAGAATCAGCACTTCCCACCCTTAGCTCTGGGGACAGGTAGAAGTTCTTCAGGTGGAACCTCTGTGGCCAGGGCTGATCCACCCTTCACCCACAGTCTGTGCAGGGCCTGTGCCGCCTCTCCGTCCCACGAGTTCAGGGATGCCCAGAGCTCTTCCCAGGCAATGCTTGTAGCCCTGCTGCTTCCCAGACCAAACTAAACACTCCAGGGTTCCCTTCCAGCAAGGAAAGGCTTTTACAAAACCTAGTGCTCCTCTGAGCTACATCCTGCAGTTGTTGATACCAACACAATGCTTTTTTGGCTCCCATCACTTTCCTGCTCTCACTCCAGCACCCACCAGGGTGTTGCTGGCAGCTGATCCCAATCCACAGGGGGATGCAGCTGGGGCCTGTGCCCCTTGCAGGCACTCCCGTGGAGCAGGGCTTGCTCTGCTGCCTCTCCAGTGCCACTGCCAGGAGCTGGGTGACAAACGCAGGGGTTTGTGACTCCTCAGCTCACAAAAAAAACCCTGAAAACTTGCATAAATATCAAAGCTCTCAGTGTAACACAGGATGAAGATTTTGTGCTCTTTAACTGAGCAGACCTCTCAGCATGAACAGCAGGCATTCTGCTCACCTAAGGGCTAAAGAATTTGGCTTGGAATATTTAAAATTTAAAGTGCTTTTTTAAAAAGACACCCAAGAATACAGCTGTAGTGCTGAATTAGACATTACTTAGATACCAGCAATTATTTCAGGGTATTTTTCTGCCTCTCCTTCCGTTTTTGTCCTGGAGCGTGGAGACATATTTTTTCAGTGCAGGATAACACAGAAATAAGGACCATAATCTCACTGGTACCTATTCTTTGCATGAAAACCAGGAGCATGGCTGTCACTAAGCTGTTTATTCAGGCCAAGTGCCCAGAGCCCTGCAGCAGCCCCAGGGGGCTTCTCTGGGCATCGTCACACCCCAGCAGAGTCTGTCTGCCCTGGGCAGCATTTGATCTGCTGAGTTTCTCTCCATCTCTACTACAACTTAAACTTTGATTCCTGCAGGAATCAAATTTAATCTGTTTCAGTATATTTTATGCTCCTCTGATTTATTCAAAGCTGAATAAAAGCATTGCACTACTTAGGTTTCCTATTTTACTTCAGAAACTATATTATTAGTAGCCCCATTCAGGAACTAGATTAACTTGAGTCAAGCAGATTAAAAACCCAAGCTACACCTGTGGTATTCAGCTTGCTCTTTAATCTTACCCACTAAATTAAAAAAGCTCTGGATAAAAATGAGACAGGTTAACCTATCACTTGTCTCACAGAAGGGTCTTTAGGGTTAAAGAAGACTCAGTGCTCCTGCAAGTCTGGTAAATTTTCCCCTTCTTTGCTGAAAAACGCCACCTCTGTACCAAACTATTCTATTTCACTGAACAGAACAAAGCATCCTTTTGGGCTGTACACGGAAGAAAATGGTTTTACTATACTCCCAAATACAAAGAAAATGTCTGTATTTCTTATGATTGATTGGTACTAGAAGAAAAATTTAAGTGATTTCTCTTTTTTTCATTTTTGTTCTATAATCAATAGATTTGTTATATGATATTCCTTCATTTGAGATTACTCTTTTTTTATTATAGCCTAGTCACATTCTGGTGTTGTGTGAGTGAGATTTCTGGTTTACCCCTGAGTAAGGAGTGAAAATAATAATTATACGAAGATATATAGATACATATGAATGGTTTTAATATAACATGCACATTTGTATATATACATATATGAGATGGCCAGTTAGTAAATATTTCATTTTACTCTGTATAGGGTAGAATATACCTACATGAGCTCAGACAGATTGAACAATAAAATGAACAGAACAAAATGGGTTTTAAGTCAGGAAACAGAACAGTAAAACAATTTCCTGAGTTATTTAAATGCTTTCATTTAAGAAATGTCATTACATACTTGAATTACACTGGAATATAATTATATAAACGCCACAAATAACAATGTTTTACCAAGAAAAACAGAAGTTAAGGGAGGAGAACTATTTCCTGAAATATTTCTTCATTTTAAGATCAGGTTCTGGTTGTTATAGGAAATAAATCAAAATAAATGCTCTAAATTTATTTATGGAGTCTGTGTCCTCTATATTTATACACATACTTATCTTAAAGTATCTGATATGTGAATAGGTCCCTATATTTAATTTCTGCAGGTTTAAGATGAAGCCATTACACAAAAGCCCTCCCTTTGAATTATTTTGGTGACCTTTCTTCATGAGGAAAGGAGAAGACAGCTAAAATGACACCAGCAGTGTGTGGCTCCACGAGTAAATTTCAGCCACTCATAGAAAAGTCTCCTTTATCTGCTATTGTTATATATTTGTCCCCACCTACCTTCAAGGAGCCAGGCATGTTTGTTTATTTATTTGTCCAGACTAACACCATTTAGGGCTGTAACATAATCTCTCTTCTTTAGAGGAAACAAGCTCAAGGCTTACACTGCCCTGTAGTTCAGACAAAACAAAAGACTCCCATATTTGACTTGTCATCAAAATGAGAGGAATTTTTTTTTAAAAAAAAGCGAATTTTTTTTTGTCTTCCTAATTTCTTTAGTTCACAGAATGGTATATGAGAAGCTAATTAAATTAGACAAAAAGGAAGAGAAAAGAACAAAAAGATTTTTTCAAAAATACTTTTGTACACATTTTGGGTTTTGATACCAGACTTTGATGGCCAGAAGTATAACTAGATTACCTAAAAATGGCAGACACCTCGTATAATGAATTAATGCGTTGGCAGCTTTGTAGACCTTCCACTTCAGGCAGAGAACTTAAGAAAAATCTTTTTGCAGGTGTCTACATTACATCTTCTTTGTAAGCACCCTCCTTTCAGCTACATTCAGGATTGCAAAAATACAGTACACAATGTCATGCAAAAATGCCTGTGCGCTTCCCAGATACGGCGTGTAATGCGTGCACAAAAAAAGGGTCAGCCTTAGCTGGCAGTACACAGTGCTCATGCTGTTCGTAGAAAATAAGGCATTCTCACAAAGCCAACAACAGAAGAATATGCCCACTTCTATTTCAACCATGGTAATAGCATTAATATTATCCATGGCTTTTACAAAAGCTCTTGGCTTCGAGGCTTGTCCCTCTCCAGTGGCGGGTACCCAGGTAAAATGTTGCGGTTTTGTATCGCTTTTAACATGAAACTTATGGAAGACGGTAAAATGAGTGCTTCTCTAAGTCCCTTTCAACCACTCCTTACTCTAAATAAAGAGTATTTTCAGTCAGCAGGAACAGCTGTCAGGCACTGCAGTTTGCAGCACGTGTAGCTCAGGATTGCAGTGCTGTTAACTGAGGACATAACCTGCCCAAGGTTCTCCAGACGACACAGTTTCCGAGAGGGTATCTTGTAGAGATTCACTGGTAGGAGGCAGATTACATCCACATTACCGTGGAAATGATGGTGAGGGACCGCACAAGGCAAAGTTCCCATGGTCATACACAAATAATGGAATGGATAAAAAAACACCAAAGAGGAGGAGCACCAATTCAGCACTGTCTTTAGGCTGTTCCAGAATAGCACTTACTTTTCAAGATGACATTCTCAGACAAGCATAAATATCAGTAAGAGTGTAACTATGGCATCATCAACCAGCCTGAGACCATACCCTTTGATTGTAAAATGACTCCCTGTTAGCTTCATTTTACCTTTACCTCAGATCTGCTTCCTTCACACAATTCTGTCTAGAGCTGGCTGGGCTACTGTAGGGCACTGATGGAATCTCCCCACTAACAATTATGCAAGTCTTAACTCCTTCATAATGTTAAACTGAAATTTAAATTTTTTTAATAGCAAAGTCCATTGTGTTAGCAAACTTGAACAGAGTAACTCAATGTAGTAACTTTGAATACCCACCATTCTAAAGGCGGTCTGATACTCTGGCTGTCTTTTGTTCTCCTAGCTACAAAGTTCATTCCGACCTTCTCTATCCCTGCTTATCTCTCTCTCCAGAACAGCTCCTTTACTATTCAACTGCCTGTAGTGTTTATCCTTCCCTGAGGAAAGAGTTAAAGGAGAAAGGAGGAAAACATCTACAATTAAATTGCTCTTAAGTTGTTCCTGCCTCTTGGCAACTGCAGGTTGTAATTCAGCAGTTTACAACTCTCCCTCCTCACTTTAGAAAGAATGAATAATGTAGAGACTTACATTCATATTTGCAGTAGAAAGGGAATGGTGGGAGTTACAAATTGCTGCTGAAAAGACAATCACATTCAAGGGTACAAAGGCTTCAAAGTTAAATCTCTTAAAGAGGTCTCTAAGAGAAGAAATGCCAAAAATAAAAGTATCAAGTCTGTAATGGCTTGAAGAAACTATTAATAGTAGTTTGCACAGTATGGTTGGTTTCAAAGCAGTTTGTGCATCTGTCTAAAGGGATAAGAAGAAACAAACTTACCTCGCAGGTTTGCAAGAAAATGTTCAGGAAATGCCTATAAAGACTTCCTTTCCAGTAGACACCTTGTAAAACTGCCAGCTTGTGACTTGCACCACTGCCTACTTTGGTTACCCCTATTAGCCTGAGGTTGTATGAGGCTTCAGCAAACACTTAGTTTAGTGCATTTTGCACGTGGCGTTCTCTTGACAATCAAACAAAAGTGAAGAGATTCAGCAAGCAAATTTGAAAGCACACCTGTCTTCAGGTCTAGAGACTGAGAGTCTGAGTGTGACCTTTAGAATCTCGGACTTCCAGACTGGCTGCAGTGGGAAGGCACCTCTGGAGGAGACTGTCTAGTCCAACCTGCGGTCAGAGCAGGGCTAGCTACAGCAAGTTGCTCAGAGCCAGGTCCCAACAGCTTCTGAATATCTATCTCTAGGGAAAGAGACTTCACAACCTCTGTTGAAAATGTGTTCCTGTGCTTCATCCTTTCTGCTGTAAAATGTTTTTCCCTATATTTAACTGGAATGTCCCACATTTCAGTTTTGCCCATTTCCTCTTGTCATATCTCTTATCCTGTGAAGCCCAGAATTGGACACAGCAACCAGATGTGTATCATCACTGCTGATTTGAGGGGAAAGATCATGTCCTTGGACCTGATGGCAATGTTCTCGTCCACCAGGATGCCAAGGTCTTCCACTGCAGAGCTTCTTTTCAGCTGGCTGCCCCCCAGGAGTTACTGCCACACAGGATTACTCCTATCCAGGTGCAGCACTTTGCTCTGCTTTGTTGAACCTTATGAGACTTCTGTGACCTCCTCTCCAGGTCCCTCTGAATGACAGTACCTGGCATATTCCAGACTCCTCCCAGTCTTGTATCAACTACAAAGCTTCACAGGGCACACTCTCACCCATTGCCCACTTCAGTGAGGGGGTCAAGCAGCAGTTGGCTCAGCATTCCTGAAGGCTGGCCTTATCAGGAAAGACTGAGGCCAAAAAGGTTCTTGGCCTTTCCCATGTCCTCCAGCAGATCCCCTGCCCCATTCAGCAGAAGGGCTACATTTGCCTCAAGTATTTACCTGTTGTGATTTACAGTGTTCCCTCCACCCATCTCCATCCCAGTACTATAAAATGGGACACTTGTTCCCAGTTTGGGAGTGCTACCTTCATAAGCAGTTTAAGCTGGACTGCCACTGGTCTATGAGGTACATCACACATCCATTCTGGTGCCTTTGCTCTTCAGGTGGTTACTTCCAGCTGAGAACAAGGTGTTAAGTGTGAGCATTCTATCACTGCATCTAAATCTGTCAGAGCTAATCTGTCAGAACCCTGACTTACATTTATAAAATGCCTAGCTCCTGAGTGCTTCCAATATAGGCAGCTTCTTTCCAAAGGACAGTGGGTGGAATGTTGTACCAAACAGGTGCGAAATGTATGCTTACTGGACTAGAAACAACTGGTAACAGAAAGCAACCAGTAAGTGGGAGTCTATTCTCATCTTTCCTTTAATACAGTTTTCTCCCTGTTTTCTTTCACCACTCACTGTGCAAACATGGAGCAAATTTCAATTTTTTATCCATTGCCTGAGAAAGTTTCAGTGTTACCAGACATACTCTGTGCATGACAGTGAGACGAGTGACATGCTGTCACTCAGGACACTGCTCAGGATGTGGCATGTTATAGAAAGGCAGTGACATATCACAAAGCAGATATGTGACATGACAGTCACTTAGATGATAGGTATGCAAGTTACTCCAGGACCCTGAAGTCTTCGCTTGTTTGCTCTCAGTTCCTACTCACTTTGAACAAACGCTTGTGCCAAGTGCAAAATGTTTTTTAAAAAACTGCTTGGAATATATAATTAGACAATAAACTTTCAGGATAATTTATCTGGTGTAATTTTTTAGCACAATTATAAGCACTGTTCAGAGAGCACAGTCTCCACCTACAATGGTACTGTCAGTATGCACGCTGCTGAGAGAGTGCTTACTTTTGCACAGCTCATCCTGCCAGAATAAATACAGGAGAAAGCAGGAATTCACAGTCCCCCTTAGCTCCTTGACAGGATCTAACATGTGGAGGAAATTTTAGGAAAAAAAGAAACATAGACTGGTAATTTTGCACCAAAGTGAGCAGTCACTGCAAATGCATATTTTTTGCATATATTTATGGGAACCGCAGGTTCCCATATCTTCTCTCCAGGGTCCTTCCTTCCTCAGCATGGGACAGGTGTTGCAGGGAAGTAGGCATGAAAGTGGCCTTTGGTTGGGGAAGACTAGAAAAGGTGAAGGATTTGTTTGGCATGTTCAAATACCTGCTCAAATCTGGGATTTTAATCACAATATCAGCAGGGAGAAACAGCACTGATGTCAAATCCCATTGCATGTTTAGGGGAAGCAAAAGATGCCTGTAGCAAACAAACAACAGCTCAGAATTATTTCTCCGGGTCTGATTCAAAGACCCAGAGGCAACAAGGGGAATACCCACCACAGCTCACTGGTTGCAGATTTTTCAAATCAATTTTCAAAGAAAGATTATGACACAGTTGTTGTATTAAAAAAAAAAAAGTGGAGTAATGCTGTTAAAGCACACAATGGATAGAAATTAGTAATTAAACAGCAAACACAACCATTTGCACCTCCCATAAATTGATGCTTCATTTTTTGTTGACAAAAAGCAAAAAGAGAAAAATAATCTCTTTTCAATAAGTTTGGACAGTGAAAACTAAATAAACAGTGCAAATAATGACAAATACAAAAGATTAAAATTTTTCTGATCTGTAAATCCCATAAGATGTTATTAGAAACAAAAGTGAAACAATGAAGCCTGAAATATATGCAGCTGGGTTTTCTGTGGATTTATATCTCATGATTTAAGCTCTAATTTGAGTTTTTCTTCTGGTAGGGGAATTTATAACCTCTCACAAAACGTGAGCTTTCACTGCTGTCTTTCCTTCAGTCAAAATGCTTATGGGGTCTCTTTCTCCAAAGCTACTGAGAACTCAACTGTCTTTGAGACTACTTCCCTTCTGTCAAATTTGGCTGACACTGGTCAGCGGGTTTCAGAGTTATCAGACAAGACATTTAGACTGTCATACACAAACAAATGCAAAAATATTATTGCTATTAAAAAACAGGCTAAAAGTATTTTCCAAAAAAGTATTTTAACTTTTTATGTTCAGTTTCATGCACAGGGAAACGTGACAGCTGGATCCTCATAATAAGGAAGTCCTAAGAAACAAGTCTGACTGCTCTTTAAGACTAAAGGATCTCAGAGGAAAGAATAACAATACCTGATTTCCTAGTGGCTGAAACTGTTTTGGCAGATATTGACCCTTGCAAATCTTCACAAAATAACACCAAATGCTACTCATGCTAATGAAAATCAGCATCTCATGAAAATAAATGGAAAGTGAAAGTAGCAGGCAGAGCTCACAAGATCAATTAAGGACTACAGGGCTCAGCCCAGCAGTATCTAAACTGATCTCCACTTTCAAGACACTGGTAATCTGTTCAACTCACTAACTTATTGTTTCCACCTATTTGGGTCAGATAAAATAACATGCAATTTTGGATTAAACGTAAAAGTGCAGATAAGCTGCCCTATTTTTATTTATCCCTTTACTTTTTATATCTATACAACCTTGCAGTGCCCAGAGTTTACATTTTCCTAAATAAAGTGCTTCAAGTTTGGGGGTTTTTAATGAATGTCACAGTTTTTAAAGCATAGGTTAACCTCTTATTTGAAAAATAGACCACCATAATATTTAAAGACATAAAAATTACTTTTGTAACACAGGTAATGTCTTTCCACGTATCCATTTATGGAAAAAAAATCACAAATGAAAAGATTAACCCGACCACTGAGGACACATTTAACATAAGCCTTCCCCAGGCTCATCATTACCTGTATGGCACTGCTGACCTTGAAAAGCTTTCATGTTAACCAAAAAAGGATGTAGAGACCTGGGACACAGAACTCAAAAAAATATGCATTGCCATCCAGACTGTGCTCATCACTTTGGGATTATCACATAATCACTTTGTGATTTATCACGTATTTCTAACCTTAAAATGACATTTTTAATTTTGCTCTCAATAATTAATTTATTCAGTAGCCTTAATCAGAACAAATAAACAGAACATTTATATGAATTCGAGGAGTATTTCTATGACAAGAGCAGCTGGGATAAAAATATTCAGTACTTGACCTCTTACGACAGAGAAAGTCAAAGACCGAAAGGCACATTCCATCACCTCTTTTGGAAGAGAAGTAATTCCAGCAGAAGAGGATGCCAAAGGAGGCCCAGGGGAAGGGCCAGGAAGGGACAGGCTGGGGCTCCCGTGGCGAGCAGGCAGGGGGGCACCTTGTTCAGCACCTGTGATGCCACGGTGCCACCCCTGCGGGGCGCCTGGTGTGGTCATTTGACAAATCCACCCCCGTAGGAGGGAGGCAGCCCTCTGCCAGCAGTTTCCATGCTCTGAACTCTCTCAGAAACTTCTGTCTACAGGTCAAGGACTTCCTTTTCATTAAGATGCCTAAGTAAGCACTAAGAGCATTTCTAGCAGCAGAACAAATATTTTTATGAGTCTCTATCTAATATCACAGAGACAGAAACTCGATGGTTTTGATTATTTTGGGGGGTTAACAGTGGTTTCAGAAATGGGACAGTGGGTACCATTACAATCAGTCAAATAATTCTCACCGTGACATCTGTAAAACTTTGTGTACTTAACTCAGGATTAGCCTTCACTTGTACCAAATCACCAGAGTGTACCAGGTCTCTCTGGCTTGCACCTCTGGAAACCTCCCTTTAAGAGAACAAAACCATTTGCAAGACAAATAGGGAAGTGCAAAATAAAACAAACATAGATTGCATGGAGTGGCATAATTTTAATCAGATGAATAAGCAAACTCAGCAAAGTCAGGAATAACTCATCAGTAGCTAACATTTCTCTCTGATCTTTGTGGTTAATTTTTCTTGTACAACAACAATCATAAGACATCTCTTTTTTTTTATTTAAAGGTCATTTTTCCTGTGCCTACTTCTATAATTTGTTGCTTTAATTTCATTCACTCTGGTTAAAATGGAAGGGTATGCTTTCAAAAACCAGCAAGATTTTCATTGTCTTCAAACACTCTCCATTTAGCTGTATCAAACAGTTTGGGATGGCTGAGATCAGAAGGTGCAGTTAATTCTACAATTCAAATAGCCAAAAGCAGAAACATTTGATAATTCTGTGTCCAGCCTCACCGAGGCAAGAATCAAAACATATTCTCCCTGGACATGGGGGAAGGAAAAATGATCACATTAAAGATCTTTTTCTGTCAGTCTTTAAGCTGTGAAATACACAACAAAAAAGTTAGAGCACTAAATGACAGAAGAGGCAAAAATGGCAGCACGTGTGGCGCTCTCCCAGGAGCTGCCTGCACCAGGCTCTCCTCAGCAGCCTGCAGTTACCCTCAGTTCATGCTGCTCAGGTCTTTCACTGAAAGAGAGTTTTTCTTTCAGTATTTATGTAGTGCAGCAGGCAACTGTTTACCTCAGAGGCATAAAAGCAAATCCAGATGTGTTTGATCCATAGTACCACAGCAGCTCTGTTGCCTATGGAAACAAAGGCTTCTTTCAGGGAGTTCACACAACAGGCCCTGCGATGCAAGGGACCCACCAATTTCAGCCACTGGATTATTTGTAGGTATTTTGCTAAGATATATATGTAGACAGATATCGATATATGTATATATACTACAGAATATTGTCTCTGTAATAGTCCATTATGATCAAATGGGACAGTTACTGTGTCTCATATTAATTTTACATTATTTTATTTAAACAACATAATACCCTTTTAAACAAATTGATAGTTGGAATGTAATAAGTGTTCAAGCTATAAGCATCTGGGTTTTTTTCCTCCACCTTTCACCATGCAGGTTGTTGAGTACTTTGTGGACAGCAGCTTGACAAATCTGTTTCATGCTTACTCACAAATTCAGCTTTTGAAGATGACCCTGAGCATGGAGTTTAAAGATGCTGCAGAGAATGGATAACATCCCAGAAGCACCTTGTTAAAGGTCTCCTTTGAAGAAAACACTTATTTGTGAATATGTTATAGCTTCCTGAGTGCCATTCCTGTGCAGAGACCTCTGCACATTTTACAGAAAACTGATCAAGTATGACACATTTCAACAGATGCCAGTGCAATGTTTGTTACAGCCCTTTCCCAGTGAGAACCTGAGCTGATAAAAAAGGAATGTGGTCAGATCCAGGACTTGATTGCAAAGTCTGTGATATTTTCCTCCTTGTGTAATGCAATAACTGGGTGGATCTTCAACAGAAGACATTGGCAGCACCAGTGTTAAGAATATAGCTCAATGCCTCCTTCCTCTTTACTGACATCATTAAAGAGTATATTCACAAAATTTATACCTTACATGACTTTCCTTAAAGACATCTCACATGAATCTTCAGATTTCAATTTAAGAAGGCAATTAGCAGCTAAGAGCACCTTATTAAATCTGCTTTTAATTATAATTCACCAATGTTTATAGCTCACTTATAATTTTTGCATACGATTACATTATTAGGGATCAAAACGAGTGAACAAAGCATTAGTTTATGTGCAGTGATAATGTTTCATAGAAAATTAAAAGAAAACTATTTAAACTCATTTAAACTGGAATATTATTCTCCATTAGGAATCTAGGGCCAAAAATGCCTTGAAAATGTCATCTGTATAAATATTCATGTACCTGTGAACAGATAACTTCAGAAGCAGATTTGACGGAAACAAAGAATAGCTTCTTCATGTTGCAGTAGATGACTAAGATCATTTGAATGATTTATTGATAAGCCAGTGTACAAAATAAATACAAAGAGAACAGGCTGGACTTGTTACCAAAAAAAAAATCATTACAAGACTGCCTAGCATGTGAATTCATAAATATAAGAGTAGTGTGTGTAGGTTTGCATTACAAAAAAGTCACACATAATAAAAGAAGGACATCAATAATCTGCAATTCCGATTACTTTTCTACTTTTTTGAGTGGGGGGATTTTTATTTGCTTGGGGTTTTGGTTTGGTTTAGGGGTTTTTTGTAAGTGGAAATTGTGGGTAAATCCGAGCCAATAATGTCATAACAACCAGGTTGTGAGCAATTTAGATGCCAGTCCCATCACTCTTCCTATGTGAAGCAGTACTCACATGAGTAAGCCCATTGAAAACAGAAGGATGACTTGTGCACTAAGTGCTATTTAATGGAAGGGTAGCAGGCTGGAGGCAGGTGAAGCAAGACTTTAGTTGATAAACTCATTGCTTCCTGGGGAAGGACAAGGGGAACTTCCGGACAGCATCCAGCCTCAATTCCCAGAGGTACCAACACTCTCCTTCTGTAAAAATCTAAATACTCAGGAAGTTCTACGAACAGCCCAAAGCCTCATAGCTGCTCAGGATGTCACAGGATCACCTTTAAGAAACATGTGTCAAATCTTATTTTGCAGATCTCCAAACTGAGGCATTTTGAGGCCTTTTTCTTTCAGGGCCGTGCCCGGTGCTGTGCCAGCCTGGGACCTGCCCTGGAGCTGGGTTGCTGGTCGGTGTGTGACCCACAGACACACCCTGCTGAAGAGCAGCAATGTAGAGGGGTGCATCGAGGAGAGACACATTTTTCCTAAAACCCTGTGCACAAGAAACTGCCACAAGACTGGCACCTATGCCAATTCTTTCCCTAGTTTAGAGTAATTTGGAATGCCCTTTCTGCCCTGTGACCCAGCAAGAGTGGGTTCAGCACTAAAATCTTACTCTCTTCAAAGTCAGATATTTGTGACAAAAATGCTCCTTTAATCCTCTTCCATTCTGCACAGACAATAAAACAAAACACAGTGTGGCCACCAAGTATTCACAATAATTAACAGCTGGCAAGCTGGGGGCTTCTGGTAGGTATACTTAGCAAAACAAGAAAGAATTCTGGAGTAAACTGTTGCCTAGTTTTCTCCTAAAAGTTGTTCCTAGACTGTTAGTCTACTTAAACTCTTGGGATTTTTCTTACTAAGTAGACAACAGAGAAGACAAAATGTTGCTTTCTAAATGATCCAAACTATGTCCTATACTTTATTGCAATAGCCAAGAACATCCTTAATATTATCATTCAAATTATGTTCAGACTACCTGACGTAGCAGTAATCACATAATAAATGCATCATCCTATAGACCTAAAAAATAGGAGACAGAAGCCTTAAATAAAGGATGAACATCAGGTGAACACTTCCAAATATGATGGGAGCACTGAACTTCAGGACAGTAAACTTAAAAGAGTTAGAATAGGGGAAGAATTTTAAAAGCAAGTCCAGCATTAGCTTCAAAGCTAAGTATTATTCTATGTTGTGTGCTTTTTTTTTAACTTCAGCCTTTGATAAGAGGGAGTTGAACAAGAGCAAAAATTTAGCTGCAAAAGCAGGCACATTTGACAAGCTTGGCAGCACATGAATAGAACTTAGAGTATTATATGAGGCTTAAAAGATAAAAAAATAACAGCATTCCTCCTAATTAGAGAAGCCATATGCTCTATGAAATAAATCCCAGTAGCTTGTAATTACAATCTAATTTTTAAACAGATCCTTTTAATTCCATTATATTCTGTATTTCTGATTTATTTACTACAATATTCAGATCACAGAGTCAATATGAAAAAGTGCACTTCACAGTTGAAAGAGTAGCATGGCAATAATGTTGCTGTATCTCTTCCTACAAACAGGAGGTGATAAACAGGGGTCTACAAGTTAAAGATTATTTTCTTCTCTACAGTGAAAAGTAAGAAAATAAAGAAGGAAAAAATAACATCTGCCATAGTGAGTTTGTCTTGCTCAGTATTCTGCCTGTATGGATATGATATTTAATAGTGTTCAAATGAAAATAAGCCTGCAGTACTGCCTGTGCCTTTTACAGCAAGAGGGGGCACACAGGGCATCTAATCCAAGCACCTATCTCACCTTAGTTTTAAGACTATCCTTAAGTTTTCTTTTGAAAAGGGAATGGACTCTTTTTCTGTAACTATGTTTTCCTGAATGGTATGAAGTTTTGACTCATGCTTTTTAGAATTAATTTCACGCAAAAAAATTTTAACTGTACTTCTCCCTGTTAAATGGATATATTTTTAAAACAACATTCATCCAGAGAACCTAAAAAAGATCATTGCCATCCTTAGTACTTCTAGTCACTCATAATAAGATGGTTTCACATAAGGAGCTATCAATCAGTTTTACAGATGCAGGTATGTTTCTACAACTATATAATAGGTATCATTCACAAGCATAAATCACAGGTTTTCGAGGTGTCAGAGTTTCAACACAAAGATCAGCCTATAAAAACATGAATCAGCCCATACACATGTCAGAAATGCAATTCACTTGAGAACAAAACTTCTTGCTAAGAAATTTAAGGTAACATAATTAAATTCAAGATAGCAATTTGGCTGTATTTTTAGTGGTGCGAGGCCCAGGTCCCCTTCCTTACTTACCTCTCAGGCTGGGATTTTACATTGCCATTGCTTACTGGTGCTGACATTTACCTGTAGCCACTGCCCATCCTTCAGGCAGGCATTCAGTGCAGCTTGATTCCCTTCAAGCATTAACAGCAAGCAGCTGAAACAGGCTTATGCCAGTTCTCCTGTTCTGATTGCTGAGCAAAAAGGACAGGAAATCATTATAGTCAAAACATTTCTAACAAAGGTCACTTTAAAACAAAATTACATCAATCACCTTGAAAAAAAAAAAGTACATTTCAACTGATGTCATTCATTCATGGGGCTAATTTCCGCTTTAGTTTTAAAAATTTGGCTGGTTTTGGAGAAAAATCATTAAAAATTAACTATGTCTTTCAAGAGAAATTTAAGTCTTGTGTGAGAAGATAAAATTGCAGGAGCTGTTTCATATGATAATCTGAATGGCTGTTTCAAAACTTTTTTTCTGAAGACATTACTGTGAAAGTAGCTTTAATGCAAAAGAATCATCTAGAGAGGATGACTCTGGATAAAGCATTTCTCAGGATTTACCCTGGTATGGTTACATGCACCAGAGAATCCAGGCCCTTAGCTCACAAACGTAGCATTACACAAGTGAAGTAAGCCAGAATTATTACACCTATAACTCATAATACACGCACACATTCAGAACTATTAGACACACTAGATGAGGTATCTGACTTTGTATAAAAGTTTTGCAGTTGATTTTGCCATGGGCACGTTGTAAGAATACCTTTTAGCACTGCAGATAAAGCTGTATGCACCTAAAACTTTTTACTGGGGAATGCTAAATGAATTTGCAGGTGTAAACGAGGTCCCAGCTTTCAGACATTAATACTCACATGACTGCTAAGTTCAACAATTATATTTTCAATTACTTCAGTGGAAAGGGATTATGCTCAGACATCTTAGTTCAGACTATAAACCACTTTTATCCATATCAGAGTACATAAGCATGTGCTTAGAAGTCTGCTTTTCAAAGGAACTGAAGGGTGGATAGTTTGGAGACAGTGATTTTGTCTACAGTGGTATTGTAGAACTGAATTCTACATGCACACAGATTCCTACTCAAATCTTATATGTTTAATCTTCATATTTCTATATAATTAACAGACATACAAAGACATGGACAAACTATATAATTATATATAATTTTACAACAGAGAGTAAACCTTCAATTTCTGCAGTTTTATTCTACATTAAAAATTACCTAGTGTCTGCAGGATGTCTTCTAGTGGGATTAGTCCACTGCACAATTTTAATTCCAGTGAACGTTTTGTCAAGGCTAAGGACTGTCCTTGTAAGAAGTTCACACGTAAGCTACAATTTTCAAAAAAATTCCCCAAATATTTTAATATGTGTCCACAACACATCTGTGTACAGATTTGTATATGGTATATTTGAGCTCTTTAATTTCAAATCACACTGTTTTGAAAAAGCTGGTACAAAATTGAATGTCACTTGATTGTTATTCTGCTGAGGAGAGACAGCAAATGAAGAACCAGCGAGGGAGCAGAGCAAAATTCCAGTGAGAAATAGGATGAAAACAAAGTTGAGAATGTGAAGAATGAACAACTGAGTGTGAAAAACAGAAGCACAGAGGGAAAATATGAAATTCTTATACATTGGCATTTAAGGGACAAGAAGCTTACACAGGCTGCTGAGCTGTGCCATCCTCACTTTTCAAGGGTTAGTAAACTCACTCAGTGGTAACCTAGCGCAGGGCCTGATTCAGCAGAAGCTTCACTCAAGAACAGTTTACCATGTCAAAATAATGGTTTCCAAACTGTAACTAATATCTAAACTACAATTCTGCAGGCTCTGCAAACGTCCCCACCACCCTTGGGTATCCTCATATCAGTGTACCCAGTCTGCTACCCCCAAAACCCCCGAAATTTCAGTCCCTTTTAAAAGCAACGAGTTCTTTCTAAGCTGCAGGTCTCCCCAGAAGAGGCAGCTGAGATGCTGAGCTTGCTGCTGGGGAGGCCATGAACTCCCAGGGCAGCTTCTGCCCTGCTGTGCTGGAGCCATTCTCCTGGCAGACGTGGAGCCATCCTGAAGAGACTTGGACGTGCTCCTCCTCCCTGGCCCTGGAGACGTCACGGCCACAGAGCCACAATGGTGGGGTCTGAATTTTTCTCTTCCCAGTTTTTCAAGCCATGGTTTCTAAAGCTGACAGTGGTAATTAGTCCTAAATGCTTTATGTGCCATAGAGAAATGTAGGAGAATATGTCCAGCAAGCAATGTTTTTTAAGTCTCTGCCAACACTTTGATCCAGAATGAATTGTCTGGAATACTGTGAACTCTTTACTTATTAAAATGAAACTGGGGTGTTGTATCAATGAAATATATTTTATTGTGTTCTGTCAATGAGACATATGCCATTATATTATCAAGGTACCAATTCAGACTATAAAATCAGCTTTCCATTTCTCTTAATGAGAGACTGTACCAAAAGTAAATTACATGAGTTTTCATCACTATACTCTTAATAAAAATAGGACATTTTGCCTCTTTTTGTTAAAGAGAAAGCTAATATAGTATTTATGAAGTCTGTGCAGTGAGCAGTTAAGGACGAATAGTGAATATCCAAAATGCTACAGGATCTTTAATCAAAATGGAGCATGACAATATGAAACACAAAGCATTTTGTCAAGAAAAAGAATGTCATAGGAAAAAGAGGAGTGGTTATTATAGGAAGAGTGAAAAGGGTATAGATGGTGAAAGAGAACTAGCATTTCCAAAACTTAAAATGGGGTGCATTTTTTAAAAAAAAGAAGATGCCTTCTAGACTTTAGTTGTGTTTTCAGGAGGTGAAAGAAACAAACTTGTAAGTCTCCAAAGAGACAGTAAATACAGACACTGAAAAATCACCACAGCATTTGAAAAGAAATGGGATCTTATTTTATAACCATAAAACTATGAACTGCCTCTTTTATTATTTAAGGGGTCTTGCTTTTCTGTTCTATCGAGAAGACTTCAAGGTCAAAATGTCTGTATACTTAATGCCACTTTAGATGCCAATGAAAGGAGATTACAAGAAAAATGAGAACCCTGGGGCTTGCCAGGCCTTTCTGGGATAAATGCACCTGGTAAAGTCAAGGTTATATAAATGAAGAGAATCCATCATCTGATGTTGTTGGGGGGTTATTTACATTTAAAGAAAAAGAAAGAAAATTAATAAAACAAAGTAGTGAAACGTTCAAAGATTGTATGAGAGACAATTTAACGGTGTAACACGTGCAATAATAAATCACAAATTCTTCTTTCAAGTGAGGACTGAAGCAATTGTTAGGGGAACAGAGACAGTCATAGTTTGGTAGAAAACTCCAAATGAGGCTAAACCCTTTTCAGATTGTCATAGTCTGTTCCCTGGAAACATAAGGACCTGCTGAAGGTAAACCAAAATTGCAGGGAGCTTGGTTGGAATCCAAGAATGTAGGAGAAACTTGCCCACATCTGAAAAACACAAATTTTAACTCTACTAATGTCAGAAAAATGTACTAAAGTGTACAACCCAAGAAAATGTTTTGAGGGCAATATTTCAAATGTTTACCAGCAAGGCAGACATGGACATGGAGAGAAGTTTCCATGCCATGGAGTTTCAGCATTCTGTAATAGTTGTGATAAGAAATCTTGCCCAGAAAGAGTCAGTAAGGGTTGTTCTCTTGCCTTACTGCAGAATAGCCAAATAGATTTTCAAGGTCTGCACAAGGTCCATTTTCCCCAAGGATAGAGGGATTTTTAAATTATTTTTTTCCTTTTTCTCTCTCTCAGTCTTATCACATTTTTTGAGATGTGACTTCATGTCTTACAGGTAAGGTATTGTCCTATCTTATTATAATCAGAAGCTCAACTTGCTGCACAGCGATTTACTCTGCTAGGTGCAAATGCTGCATTAAACTCAGCAACTGCAGTTCAGTAGAGAGTGCAGATGTTAAGCCATTTAATTGCCTTTTCCCTATACCTTGATGGAAGTAAAAGGGGACTTCCTGGGAAGTTCAAGGTCTGGAGGGCATTTTTTCCATATATTTACTATCCTTAGTGTTGAGATTTGGAGCAACATCTCTCTTTGGTACACAGATCTAAAGGATGCAGACAAGTACATCAACGAGGGAATTACTGCTCTAGAATTTACATCAAATTTCACTGTTAATGGAAAAGATCATGTCTCTGCTTAGAGATACATACTGCTTTAATGGAGCCTGTACACCTAGCAAGGTGAAGAAGGGACAGAGGCGTGTGTCAGAAAACATTTTGTACACAGATTCCAGGTGTAAAATCTGTCAGGAATGGTAGAAAAGTAAGGAAGAGCCATTTACAAGGGAGCTGAAGTGAGAAAAGTCTGAGACCAGTCAGAAAGAGTGGAGAGAGAGAAGCTGAGCAGGAGGTTAAGTGAGCAGAGTTTGACTACTGGTCCAGAGGGACAAATGTCTTTAGAGTTAAAAAATTGTCTCTGTCAGGAGAGAACTTCACACACTAGTGGAAGACAAGGGCTTGGCAATAACATCCACCAGAAAAAATGAAACAATGCCAATTTCTTATATGCTACTGTGGCATCCACCTTCCACTACAGAACATGCAGCTCTCTTGTCCACAAAACCTCCCTTGAAATCTTTTGACCTTCGTGCACCTTCCATGGGAGAAAAAGTGCAGACAGAGTAGTTCCTGCCAAAATATTATCCTCTGGTGTTTGCTGTCTTAACCATACAGAAAAGCAAAATCAGCAGCTGCAGGTGTTAAAAGACATATTTTAGGAACAGAATGCTACATTCAGGAGAGGTAACGCCCTTCACTTCCAAAAGGCACCTCATTATTAGGCAGGGACTCTCACACAGCACTGCAAACACTTACTTTGGCTCCAGTCTCATTCCTCTCCACTGTGTACTTTGTAGATTGCGCTGTTCTTTACTAATCTCAGACTGAGCACTTCACCACCAACAAAAGCTAGAGAGGGGCTCTGCAGCACCAAGAGGATCTAATATTTGTCCTTACTTGCAGAGGCAGCATAAGGCATAAAACCAACTTATTTTGCACATAAACTCTGCAAGATTCCCAGCTACATTCCTGTTTCTGGAAATGTAAGATGTGCCTTCTTACATAAGGACTGGAGGACCAAGCTGGTATTTTAACAGGAAAGTGCTTCAGAAGTTTGGACTTCCAAAGTCATAGAAGTAGCCAGAGAAGTAGATTTCAGGGCCACACTGGGAATTGAGCCCCCCCAAAATCCAAGATAATTTTTTTTAAAAAAAACCACTGTATTTTGGATCAAATTGTCAGTCAAGTTTGCTGATTTGGCCCTGGGGATGCCTGATGTGATTCATTATATACAGGCAGATGTAGAACCTGTTTGTTGTACAAGTTTCTGGGATAAGGAGAAAGGTATTCCCAGCTGAAAGCTGCCGTCTTACTATCAGCTCTGGGGATGCTAAAACTGCAGAGCCAAGGGCTCCCCATCCTGCCTGTGGTTTGCTTCTGGCTTTTATTTATATCAACATTTGTGAAGCACTATTAATGTCACAAGAGGCAGACCTGTCAACTAGAATAACACTCCTGGAAAATTTGCTCCCACCTACTTTCCCTTTCAGGTTCATCAGATGCGGCATTTGTGTCTGGCATTACCCAGCCATGGATAAAGAACATGAGAAGAACACATCCTCATTAATTACAGAGGCAAACGAGAACAGCTAAGCACAAGGAGGTTGGGTAAAACCAACAATCCTTTTTACAAGCCCACTGTATTCATCTGCTAATTCCAATCACAGCTGAAAGCAGATTGCAGTGCTTTTGTATTACATTGGAAAGGCAAGAGAAGTAGCAGAGCATGGTTTGTATCCTAATATTATTCCCCCTGCAAAATCAATAATCCCATATATGGTTTTAGGCATTATCCAGGGGAGATGCAGGGCGTCCCGCAGGGGCAGCTTGGCACATGCTGTAACGTTTCCAGGGTCAAGACCCTGTTCTTTTAACATATTCCACCAAGGTTAATGTGCTATTGTACAAGATCCAGGACAAGGCCTATGAATCACTGGAGTCCTTCTCAAACCCCAGCTGCACAGAAAAGCACTTTTAAGGCACAAACTGGTTATAGCAATATATATCTTTTAGAACAAAAAAATATAAATGTACTTTTCTTTTGGTGGGGGGGAGTAGGGGTGGGTTAAGGTATTGTGAAAGGCTGAAACCCATACATGTATCTCCAAGTTACCCATGAGTACTACATTTGCAAAAAAAAAGCCCAGAAGACCTGAATTTACATGGATAATTAGTGATAAAATATCTGGGATATTTTTAGAGATAAACCACTTGCTGGAATGTTGATTTCTTGGCCACCTTGAGATGGGATAAGCCTGTTTTGCTGGGGGTGTTTTATCATGGCAGAGATGGTACTTTCTATTCTTAGTAGTTGCCTCCCTATAAGAACCATAAAAACAAATTTATCAATTGATTTTAACTGCATTGCAATTAGATATTGATTTATTGGCACTCAGGGGTAGTTATAAACGTGATACTAAGAAAATGTCCTTCCATGCAACTAAATTGAAGCAGAAAAACTGATCTAGAAGTAATTGAGATTCCAAAATATCAAAACCTATGCTCTACCTCTTCATGTTTAGATCTATAGCAACAAGGTAGAGGTTCTAGATTTTTTTTTTAATTATTATTATTTTGCTAGAGAGAGTCCTTGGATACAGGATCCTCAAAGAGAAATAAAAAATTAGACAGGGAAAGCAAATGAGTCATAAGGGCATGATTTCATTTGGAACAGGTCATGCAAGATTAGTACCCTGGGTTGCCCAAAGCTAAAATTTAACTATCATAACTGTGAGCATCAGGTTTGAAAAGGATGAATGTGTGAGAAAGCGCAGGAGGGGGTTTCTTTCATTTTCTCTGCTTTTGGGAACAGGGATGTGTGAGGAGAATACAAATCCACTGATTCATACGTATCTATTAGTCATACCTCTGTTGTGCTGGTTGCTTATTCTGTAGACATTCTCTGTTGTATAAATAAGGTGCACTGCCTCAGGGCTTAATATAGTATGTCTTTATACCTTTGTTTTTCTAGTTTTGTTTCTAACCCCTGATCATTCTGCACTTTCCTTCACATACTTTGTAATTCAGCTAAAGAATTTTGTAACACAAAAAGTTTGTGCAACTTAATAGGACTTTCCAACTAAGAATTGTTGGGTTTTTAACCAGTGGATGACCATCCATTACCTAAAGAAAAAGGTCTGGTTTTTTATCATGTTTTAGAGCAGAAATATTTTCAATGAATGTAACATTTGAAAAAATACAGAGACATCTTATTCAAATAATCTATTGTATGGACAGATGTTTATTACCAAAACTACTACACTTCTCAGTGTACACATTTTGAATTTATTTTATTTAGGAAAAAACATTTAAAAAGAAGAAAAAAATAGTATCACACACTGACTAACATGAAGCAGAATGTTTTTAAACAACAAATTTTAACAATTTTTTCCCCTTTGAACAACCAGTTTAAGGAAAAGTATTGACTTAGCCGCAATTTTTGACGTAAAAACACAGTTTTGAATTAGGCTAAAAGATGTGCTATGCGAGCTTCAAAGAAAATATTGGGGAGAGGCATACAGGAAAAATTAAAAACTTCCTTGCAGGGATTTCTAATCTCTCTACATATATTATTTAAAGCTTTGCAAAAGACTAGTCTGCAGTGCTGAATAATTATTTTGCATGCACTAGTTCAAATATTCCCTCTTCTGTTTGCTTGTGTTTCCTATTTTGATTTGCTAGCAATTATTTTTGAGTAAAAAGGAAAATTATTTGCACTTTTTTAACCCAAAAGGCAGAAGTTACTATCATTGGCATTTTTACCTATCTGTTCACATTATATGAATGCAGAAGAAATCTGACAATTTACACAGCCAAACTTGCAGTTAAAAACTCATTAGTGATATGTGATTTGACAAGGAAGTGGTTTAACAGTGATAAGTGATTGCACATGCATTGACTTTCACATTCCAAGTCAGGAGTACAATAACCTCACCTGATGTGGTTTTGAACTTATCAGTTGTGACTGGTGTAGAAATGCAGTGCTGGTGACTTCACCTCCAACCGACACCGAGCTTTCCTGACTCCAGTACACTCCATTCTTTTAACCTTGACAACAAAATAGGGAAACAAGAGAGCCAAAATTATAATTTTCTTCTGGAAATTGTAGCTCTTTTTCTCCTAATAAAAACATGGAGGACAGGCATTGCTTTTTTCTTTTTTTTTCTTTCCCAAATTCTAATGAAGCCTCAAAATAGCTCTTCCATAAATACTGCCAACCAATATTTCTCCAAAGCAAAACACACAAAATTCAGAAGCAGTTATTCAAGGAAAATTTGCCCTAGCTTCACTTGGATATTTGTCCAAGTACAAGTCAACAGTCATTATTTAGGATTTAGCTCAGTAAACATTCACCTGATGACCAGGCAGGCCAGTTTCCTGTGTCAGGTTTATGGAGCAGAACAGTAACATGCTGATAAAGAGTATCATCGTGTTCTTGGTTCTAGCTGGTTAAAAGGAGAAATGAAGATAGTACTAATCTGAAAGCAAGTTCCCTGGCTGGGAGACACACATAAATCCTCCTCTCTCCTATGAATACTGCCCAGTTACAGCCTGCTGGCTCTGGAAGCAAGAGTAACCTTCTAAACATCTGTCGTATCAACACAGACCCCCTCAGTTACTAAGATGAAGTAGATTTGAAACCTACAAAGCTTCCAACATCATCCCTTAGAGAAGGAGATGTAACAAATTTGGCCAGGCCATGACAGCACCAGCAGCATGCTACTCACTGGGTGCTTTTGCAGAGTGGAAGCCAAAATCTTGGATATAAAGAAAGCATCCTCCCTCTTCATCTGGTCACTTTTGCATCTGACCCTTTGTCAGGCACCAAGCTGATGTTTCCAGATTCTCTTTATGAAACAAGAGACACATCTCTGGTGTTTGTCAGGCTTCTTTGGTGTGTTAAGTGACTGCTGCAGAAATTGCCTGTGCATTAATTCATCGTGCTTCAGTCTGGTTATGTCCATTGCAGGCAGACCTAGACATCTTTTACTGCAGTTTCCATTCTAGGGGGAGAAGAGTAAATGCCATTTTTTGTTTAGCTTTTCTGGATTTATTTATGTATTTTTTCCTGACAAACTCCTCTCCCTCATGGCAAGAGCACCTGATCTTTGGGTCTATCTCAAGGAACATTCTTTGATATATTGTCTTGGCTAGAGGTATTCAACTCTCTGCCTGTTTTGCATCCCTATTTTAAAAATAAAAGCTTTGCCTATTCTTTTAATTCTCTTAACATTAATTCAAGTCTGTGTCAAACATGAATCATTGACAGATTAAAGTAAATGTGTCACAGCGAGATTACCGTGAGCACAAAACAGTGCTCAGCATGTGCTGCTTCCCTGTGCTGTGGGCTCAGATGAAACTACAGGACTACAAAGATAGGCCTGGCTTAATACAAGATACAGAGCATCTTTTATTTATCCAATGCAAACTAATGGGGGAAAATGTGAAGTCATATTTAATGTTTTCTATAATTCATTTAAATTTTATGTCTTTACTGGAGTTGGAGAAGCTTCATTTAAGATTGGAGGGCCCAAGTTAGAATGGCCCAAGGAAGGTTCCTGTAATATTGAAATGGAACTGAAATACACCAAACCATTCTGTCCCACAGTATCACCCAGGAAATATTTTAGCCTAATGAAAGTGAGTAGTCATATCTGAAATTCGTCTGAGAGAATACAAGAATAAAATTTCAATGAAAAAAAATTATGGGTAGTGTTAAGTAATATTTGACCAGGCATTAAATAATAAGGAAATTCCGAGTCCTTCAGCAGAAAAGTTATTAAAAGAATTTGAACCTCAAAAAGAGAATTATGAAATACCGTACTGTAACTTTTGTTCAATAAATACCAAAGCTTCCTATTTAGTCTTTTCAAACAGTATGCATTCTTGCTTGTGCAGGTTTTGATGTGGGGGTTTTGTTTTGGAAGGGTTTTTTTATTACTTCTAGGTAAGATTATTGAAATTCGCAGAAAGAGACCCACTAATAACAACGAGTTCAGAATTAATTCAATCTGCTGACATTTCAAAGTAACCAAACTGACCAGTAAAGCTCTAAAACTGGTACTCTAACACACCAGAACGGCCTCAGGACCTTCTATGTCCCTTTAAACATCTATTTTCAGATTGTTTCCTTGTGACAAAATCACCTGCCTTTAAAGGAATTATTAATATAGCTAGATTAAGAAACTTTGTAGACCAGCAGTAATCTTCATTATCAGCTGATCTATTTCATGCTTCCAGCAACATGTCAGGTCCTTTTGACACTAACTGTAAACTACTAGTCCAGGGATAATAGCTATTGACACTGAAGCTGTGAGTCAGGATGAAAGAGCTTTTGGTGTCACCCATTTGCAGCTGCAATTCACTCTGTGCTAGCTTCTTTCCACAGAGAAAATATTATTGGATACATTTAACCTTCCTACACTCTTAATGCAAAGAAAATAAATCAGAGAGATATTATAATTCAGTTTGGTTCCAATCCACACACAATGAGGAGAAAAAAATCCATTATAATGACAACCTATACAAGTTAGTTTTCTTTGCGCTGAATTTGCAGGGTATAATACAATAAAAAACAATTCCTGTCATTGACAAACCCCACAGTGATAAGAAATGTACCACTAGACAAAGAAATTAGACCTGTAACTCTGTTATTTATCTGATTAAGTTTCCTTGCAGTTTCATACGTTAGCAAAATACCTACCTTTGAAAGCACACAAAAGTACCCTGAGACAGAAGATGAAAGTTTGCATGTGGCAAAACATCCAATGGAAAGGAGACACTGAGTAACTCCATACGGTGATTTGGCAGGTTGGTGGGAGGAATTTAAAAATATCCCCAGCCTATCTATAGAAAACAAGAGAAAAGTATGATTTTAAGAATTCATGCAATACCTTCCCATTTTGGATCAAATTCTCCCTCAGTACACTAACTCCTTGGATGCTGTACCACCTACATTGCCTACAAGACAGGCTTTAGGCAGTTTTTGGTTATGATGTGATGCTGTTCCATACTGCAGAGAAGTAGCTAATGAAAAATGACCAGTAAATTTCCAGTCCCTGTGCTTCACTTCTGTACTTCAGAGGTTTTTTTAATTGACACCAGTACAGAACAAGATGGTGTTCAGAAGGAATGGCACAAGAAACTGTGACTGTTCATTAACTGCTTGGGTCATTATGGAGGATTGCCTATGCTGCTGAAAGACAAACCCACATAGACTAATCTGATTTTATCAGCTGACTATAGGAAAGAGGAAATTCAATTAAACAACTAATTTTGAAAAATTTTCTTTTAAAAATGTATTTTCCGCTCTTTTATCTGTACTAAGGAATGGAGAACACTTCTGAATTTAAGTTTATTAGAAAAAGTATGAGGAAGGCAGTTATTTTTTTACAACTTCCTAATGTGTATTGGATGATTGCATATTGTATGACTGACACCATTTAAGACCAAGGAGATTGAAATAACTACGAAGAACATCAAAAGATAAAACATAATCATTGGCCAGAAATAGAGGTTTTTTTCCCCTCATGTCCTCAGAGACCATTCTAGTTTTGTAAGGGGTTTTCTTTCCATTTTCTCACATGTTTATAATTTCTTCCTTCTCTAAATACATATATACATTTTAAAAGCAGTTGAGTCTCAGCATGAGAGTTTTCAAAATACAGAGGTTTTGTAGAAAGTATTATGCACGGAGAAAAAGTCCCATTTCTTCTGATCAAACTCAGTGTCAGACCTCTCACTAACGTCACAAATGATCAAGTTCCATTTTCTTACTTGTTTGTCCTCTGAGGGCTAGACTGATCCAAGCAGCAAAGGTATTAGCACCATAAGGTTCCCTGGATAACACAGCACATTCACTTTAAAGTTTCTTATCTTCAGCAACAGGTTTAGACCCAAATTCTTAAACAAATATGCACAGGCTGTGCTCATCCTATTGTTGTGTCCTTTTTCTCATTTATTACTCCACTAGGTTCCTGTAAAACAACTTTTTGCAAGACTTATTTCTCTAAACCAAAATCTGAACCCATTAAACCAAAGTCTTTAGGACGTGGGATTCGGAATTTGTGATAATGAGTTCTGTTGAGACAGGAACGTGGCGAGTTACACTTACAGAAGTGGGAAACAAATACATCAAGTCACACTTAAGCTTAAGCAAAATAGACGTATTTTGGTTTCTAAATGCCAAACACAGATAGTATTCACTACTGTACTTTGTCACCCATTCCAGCCCATATGTATCCTGGAGGATTTCTTCATCTACCATAATAAATTGTGGCTGACCTGGGGTTCAAGGGGGTTGTGTGGCATAAGCAGGGGACTGGTTAGCAAAGAGTAACCAGACCCCACTGCTGAGGAAGAGCCTTGCAAGCTTCACTGACAGAAATCTAACACCAACAAGGATAATTTCTTTTGCAGTAAAAAGTTTTGAAGGAAAGTTGAGGATAACAAATTCGTAGGAATTAATAATTTAAAACCTAGGATGCTGTGAGTTCTCTTCAGCTGCTGAACGTTATAGTTTTCTTTATACTCAGAGCAATTCTTTTTAAATTCAGATTACATATTTCCACTAGGGTCCAGATTCTGAAGTGCTTATTCAGAAATTAGTTTAGGTAAAAGTCCTACTGAAGCTGCTGGGGATTTGATTTCAATTGAAAGCGCATAAATACTTAGTGCAGTCTTCTGGATTTCACCCTCTAGAGTAATAGATTGTGTAAACTAGAAAGAACGATTGGAAGGTCTAGTAAGGAATCAGCGGGCTCTTTTAAGTAATTAATATTTTTCTTATGAAAACACTAATCATTGTGATGCCTATGACAATTATTTTCAGGGAAAAATAAAAGAGAATACCTATTTAATTTCTAAATACTTTGAAATTGAAATCTTAACTCATAAGACTGTCTTGCTGTTGTACCAATGACTGCCCATTGTACAGTCTCATCCTATTACATTTGTGGATAAGCGAATTTGGTATTCCCACACCTCTGTAATTAACATATAAGCACTGATTGACTGTACTGCTAAAACTTCCAGCTTCAGATAAATACGCAAACAACTTCACTAGTGATGAAACAATGTACAAAACCCATTTTTTTTCCCAGAAAAATAACCTCAAAAAAAACCCCCTGTGGCTGAGACAGGATCTGAACCCAAAAATCGCTGACCCCCACAATAACACACAGAGATCTAAACCAAAATCCCCTAGGTTGCTTCCAGACTGACTTATAGTCCTAGTAGGTATACAAGGATGGTGATCTGTTAGGTATTAGCTCAGCAGGAAAAATCTACCAGTTCTTACCCTTGAATCCCATTTACCCCTTTGTGGTAAAGCAGAGGAAATCAAAATGCCCTTAACTTCCCCTCAGAGTGCACTCAGCAAAAGAGGAACCTTCACACATCCACAAACAGCTGTGGACTGGGACAGGTTGCCTCAGTCATCCTCTCCCCTGGTCACTAGAAGAGATTTATTTTCTCTTCCCAGCTCTGCCAGAGATTCCTGTGACTCTCTGGGCAGATCATACAGGTCTCACTCCTGCCTGCTGGCAGAACAGAACTTTTCCGTGTTTCTCCAGATGTTTCCTTATCCATAAAGCACAGTAATACTAGGTACCACAGACCAGGGTCATGAGGCTTCACCTACTTGATCTTTGTAAAATCTCTTCAAGTTTTAATTTATCCCTTCAGGGGGCATTACAGAAATATGTATTATGGAGCCACAGGTTATCATGAATTAATATTTCTAATAAGGTCTTTCAAAAATACTAATATGACCTCTTGGTACTCTGACATATCCCACACTAAGTGCACAAGTGTTAGAAAAATGGCCAAGTTATACAGAAATTATTCACATGGATAGCAGACATTGTCTTTAGTATGGTTATTAATATGAGCTATTTATCCAGGCTGTAAAATATCGATCTGACTCTGTGCAATAGTACACAGTAAGTTACGTTATTTACATTAAAAGTACACTAGAACACAAAGTATTATATTTACATAAAGCATAGCTTCTCTGGCAAACTGTTAGGCAGTAGGTGGGAGGATGATTGTTCTAGATATATAAAGGGTATGAAATTCAGGGACATATGTTGGTTGCCCCATGATTCAATGAAATGCAGCAAAAGCCAACACTTTATAGAACAAGACCTTGAATATGAAAATCTCTCCTTAATGATCAAAATCCTCATCTATAAGTTTTTCTCCATGCATTTTTAATAAATTACCATATTGTCTCTCTTTCTAGACATTTTTAAATGTCTCTGCAGATAAAGAAAACTGAATTTAAAAGAGAAGCTTGTTTCTATTGATTTCCACAAAAGAATGTTGGCATTCTTTTCAAACTGACTTAAATTTAGTATTTGTTATTCAGCTATAGAAATATTGTTGAAATTTATAAATTTGTCTTATATTAAACCAGTCAAAGCTTTAAATTTAATCATGGAGTAATATGCTTTACCTCCATATTAGCTACAGGAAAAATCAGATGCTCCACTGATTATAGCTTTAGGATTCCCAAAACTAGGTCTTTCCAGCAAATAGTTGTAACTTCAAGTGAAATGATTTTGAATGGTATCTCATTACAATTAAATCTGGGATCAGACATCAACAAGAGGATTTTTTAATGTAAATCTTTGAACTAAATTAGTCTTTTTTCCTCATACACAAATATTATAGAATTTTCAAAGGGTTTTTTTAATATATAGCATGACTTGCTAATATGCTTGAAGAAATCTCCCCACTGTAAGTACAATAGCTGCAATCTTTTTTTATATCTTTCATTGATCCATGGACATGAGTAAAAGAATGATATTTTAGAAAGATAATGTGACCAAATAAATTGTTACTTTTCTTATTTTGTCAATAAATCAGAAATTTAATTCCAATAATTTCCATTAACAAGAAATGCCTACTTTCCAGCAGGAACATAGTTTTGCAGTTTAGATTGCTCAGTTCTGATATCTACATATATCATATCTGATATCAGTTCTGATATCCTACCTGTATATTTATTGACAGGTAAGCTTACCAACACAATGTTGAGCTTACCTGTGTGTGCATATTTGAGACCAAACCCACCCTAATTAGCTTTTATTTAAGAACACTTTGTTAGGGAACAGAACTAAGAACAATTTTTCTCAGGTCTTCGTAGAGGATTTATGTGGTAAAACAATAGTCAAAATCATTTCCATCCAACATGACTCTTTAAAACTTACTCAAAAATATTATATGCAAGTAAATAACTTAGTAAAAAATTCTCCCCAGTGTTTAGATCACCTTAGCATAGAAAGCAAGGAACCAGCACAAACACTCAATTGCACCAGCTGTGACCTCATACTTGAGGTCTGTCAGGAGCTGGGCATAGGCTGGAGAGCACCAAAATATTTTCCTGTCCAGTCATACTTTTTCTGCTCCTCCCCAGCTCACTGTGCTGTAGCCTACCACAGAAGTTGATATTACTTTTGTGACAGAAGAGCAAAAAAATATATTGTTATTATAATCAATAAATTAAGAAATGCTAACAGATTTGATTATTGGGCTAAGTATTTTGAAGTATTAGTATTTTACAATATGTCAAAATATTGCTCACATAATGTGGAACAAAGGCAGCAACCAACTATAACGAGCACTTGTTAAGATGTTCTTGTTTAGTTTTCAACACTACTCTAGTTCACCTTATCTTGAAAGCATTGTAAATATTTGAAGGAAAATTGTCATGCAAAAATACAGCACAAAGATTTCTGATTCTAAAGTAAATGGTAATTCCCTAAAATCATAAAGTGTTGAAGCATTTCAACTCCAACTCTTCTTGAAGAAATTGAAGTATTTTAATTTACTTTTACAGTAACTCCATTAGGCCTTTCTCTTTTCATTAAGCAGCAAAAGACTAACCAAAGGCAGTCTAGATTTGAACAAAATCTTCCCAAAATACAGACCCTGACTAAAAACCAGAGCAGGAACCCATTTAATAAGAGATGTCTTTCAGGTTACTTAGCACTAGTAGCCTTTCTCTACACATCATTCAATTATTCACGTCAGCATCTTTACTCATTTTAACTGCATGAAAACTTAAGGACCTGACAGTTTGACAGGACCCCAGCTTGGCCTCAGGTTTCAATTAGACCTGTCTGGACTACCTAACTTTACAGCAGATGATCAAGAAGTTTCTAAACTCAGAATAGCAAGTTGTTTTTAAAATATATTTCCAAATGGAGAAAAGCTAAAGTGGCTGGACTGGACTGAACAGAGAAAGGCAAAGTGACCAGGGCCCAGCAGCCCAGAAGCAGAAGGGGCTCACCTGCTGCAGTTTCATGTCTGGGGGCTGGGCTCAGGCACTCCCCCTCACTCCAGCAGACTGCCTGGACCCTCACGCACACCCTCAGAAGCTGCAGTTCCCAGCTCCCTGCCAACATCTCCCTGTGGATAACTGTGGGCTGAGCACATCTCCTGCCCAAGGCCATCCCTCAGACACCCATGTCTCCTCAAACTAATGCAAGAGCCAGGAGAAAAAAGCATAATGTGATGCTGTTCACTTGCCTGTTTGGGCACCCGGAAGAGCAGCAGCAGGGGCAAGGACTGCTCGGCTCCTCTTCCAGGTCATGCCAATAGCCCAGGCTTACACGTTTCTGGCTGCTGGGTTTGGCAGTGCTCCAGGCTCAGCCTCAGGTGTCTACCCGGGTTTGGACAAGAAGGTGGCACACACCCCAGTGCCACCTGTCACTACGTGCCACTCACAGGCTTTGTGTAGCCAGGGCTGGGAGGTGCGGGTGGGTCTGTGCGCTGCAGGAGGGGTGAGCAGCGTGAGCCAGGCACCAGCAGGACCCTGGCCGTGGTTACTCAGGAGAGCTGCTGCACCAGCAGAGCTGTGCACAGACCTCGGCTCCCCCAGAACGGGGCACCTCGAGAAGGTGCACTCACAGAGAGCTTAAAGAAACCAGTTTAACACAGTCATGGGCACCAGGTACTTTCATCGGGAACCTACGTGTCCCTCTCACCAAGATGTGGCTACTGGAAGCCCAAGGAAGTTCAGGAGGTGAACCAGGGCAGTTCAGCTGGAGCCAGGGTGATCCCCAGGCTTCCCCTGGCACCAAGTTCTCTAAGAGAGGGAAGCACTCTTCAGCCCTGTTCTAAAGCTGACCCCCTCCTGAACTGTATTCAAAGAGGCAATCCCAAAACTTACTGCAGAATTAAAGTGATAGTAAAACCGTTCATAGCAATATACTTTTTCCTCTTCTATCGTTCAGTTTACAGTGTCCACATATGCTTTTCAGCAGCATAAAGCAGATAAAATGACTAATCTTCTTATCCTTCAAATAAAGCTAGTTGTTGCCATCTAATTGCAGTAACTAATTTTAAATTACGTTTTATATCATGTGTTTATAGTTTAACAATGCTGAAGATTTCAGACCAGACCAAACTAGACAGGTGGATGATTTTTTTTGTACTGTATATTTTCAAACATTAATAGTATCATTTGCATGCTAAAGAAATGAAATTTTGATTTTGAAGAGGCCACTAAGGATTAATTTAATGATTTGGACAGAGTTTAGGCTGCTTTGCAGTGGGAGTGAAGGTTAAAAGGTACATCTTGATAAATATTTAAAATCTTCAAACTTTTTGGTGTAGAGCCAACTGATTTGAAGTCCACTGCTCTGTTACATTTACAGCAAAATTTTAACTTCCTTGAAATTTAGACTTCCAATCAATAAATCCTGAGGTGTTGTACATGACTGACTTTTTATGTTGTGATTTATAACAACATTTTAAACCTTCACTTGGAGCTTTTTCAACACCCTTATCTAATTCCCCAAGACTTCATGTTCCCATGGAGAAGAAAAACAAGTCTTCTCTTTCCAGTAGTCTCTTTTCGCTTTCAGTTGAGGATAGAGCCCCAGCAACAACTGAATGGAGCGGTTGAACATCTCATTCCAGCACCTCAAAGGAAAGAAAAAAGCATAACTTCTTCTTGGTAAATAAACATTTTTGGAGTGCTGTATACATTGATTAGTTGACGTCTGGTATTCCCCTCAAACACTGTCAAAACACAGAGCCAGTCCATATGCACGAAGGGTTTGGCAGCAAAGCACACTTTGTAGAGCATCAGCCTTCTTTTTCTATCAGATGAATTTTCCTTTCACTATAAATGATACATTACAAGAAATCTGTCCAAAATACAACTAAACTGAGTCATCTTTGTGAATATCTCTGCAGGACATCATTAGTTTATAAGGAGTGTAAAAGTTACACACGCAAGCAATAAGTACAAGCAAAAGTATGCAATGATCTCATAAAAGGAATAGCAAGAATATTTGGTCTTTCAGAAAAAACACTGGAAGGACAACAGTCCCCAAAAAAAAAGCTGCCTCCTACAGCTGATTTGCACCACAGACAGACATTGCCTGGTAATGCCTGGTATTGATGCTCATGTACTCCAGGTGCATAGATCTGCTGTCTGCTCAATAATTCTTAGCTGTTTTCAGGCAGCAATTTTCTTGACCCTTAATATCTCAGACACAGTTTTTCAGGCTTTGAGACTTTCATGACATTTTATTTAGAGGGTGGATTTTTTTTCCTAAGCTAAGAATTCTACAATTTAGTCTTCTATTTATTAATCTATGTGCAGAAGCTCAAGATAATTCTCTTTGACAATGTATAGCTCTGTACTCGGGATTTTCAATGGGTTCAGTTCAATGGGTGAACACTACAGGGCACGCTGCTGAGTAGGGCACAGATGAGCTATTTGTAGGGGAAAGTGCCTCTTCCAGCAATAACATTAGACATACATAAACAGAATCTGTCCCTTGGAAAATACCACCTTATGTGATTTAAAACTTGTGAAGATAGCCCCAACAAGAGTTTCAAATCTAGAAAATTTTTCACAGTTCAAAGGTAAGACTTTACTGTTTTTCAGATGCTTTAGAAAATCCATCTGGGTGCATACCTACCTCTTCTAAAAGTAGTTCTCTGGTCTTTCCACCCCCAAAGTAGCATAAAAATATACTGTCATATGAAACCAAAGTATGAGTACATGAGATCATATATATTATGCTGATGAATATTCTATAGTAAGTATTATGTGATTAATATATAATTATAACAACATAATTATAGGGTGATCTTAAACATTAATCAACATTAACAGAGCATCTGACATTTGCTATTGAATTCTATGGCACAATGAGTCCACGTAAATTCCCAAATGCTGATTTTCATCAATTTCTGCTCTCAGCAGCAAAGACAAAGGTGATGGACCATCCCTCTAAGGCTGGAACCCACTGGGGTCCATGTCTTTGGCATATGCTTGACTGGAACAATTGTGATGTTTTGGATCATCTTTAAAATCTCTCAGAAATTAAGATCATTAAACTTCAAAAATTAAGATCATTAAACTTCAATATTTTTATTTTTATTATAACTTCAGTTTTCCTTCTGGTAATATATTCTGAGAGGATTTTTATAAAAAACAAGGTTTTAATTATAGAGTTTATCATATCAAGGAAATTCAGAACATAATTACAGTCATTAATTATCAGTAATTAATTTTAAATAGTTTCCTGATCTTTATTAAAGAGGTACTGTTGTTATACTATATGTTTCCTTCTTCTAATGCAATTGATTTTGACTCTATCTTGTCATTAAAATGCATATTTCTAGAATTATTACCCAGAAAGGAAGACTCTTTCTTTAAAAAGAAAAAATGCAAACAACCCTTCTGATTGCCAGAATTTGAATCAGCTACAATATGCTGTATGTTATAACTTGATGAAGTCCGTGAGCCAGGAACTGCAACAAACAGCAACACAAGCTGAGTCATGAGAGAGGGCTAAAGTAAGTGGTTTAAGAATCCTTTACTTTCAAAAAACATTAAGCCTACTTCTAATTTCCTGACTAAAGCCATTGTGATTTGCAGATGGATGGCAGAGCTGGCTGGTAAAGCCAGGGTGATTTGTAGATAGATGGCAGACCTGGCTTGATATTAAATACATCAGGGAGGAAATTAGGTTGGAAAAAATCAATGGCTGGTTATGAATACTAAAATCAAAATACAACTTTTGGGGAATAGAGACATGAGGCAAGCTTCCAAAACTGCCCTATTAAGAACTTCTGGACCTAGACTTCTCTTTATTTAAACATCCAGAGAAAGATGCCTGCTCCTGTCTTTGGCAGAGGCAGCAGAAATGTCCACTGGTTATTCAAATTAATTCCAACTGTGCAATTCCTTTAAAATATAAATTCACTTTAAAGAACAAACAGATATACACAAACTAGATCTGACTGTCTTTGTACTTACAAGAAAGAAAAGTAGGAATAGTTTTTTTAATACCAGGTAGTACTTAGCAGATAAAGTAAAACTTACTCTCTGATCAGTAACATCAGAAAAAAAATTGGAAAAATGGGACATGAAAAGAGCTATCAAACCACTGCATGTGCACAAAAGCAAAGCATTACTGCATTGTGTTCAGACTGCCAGAAACAGGCTGGCCCTGCTACAAATGTTTTGTACTTGTTTCTGTAACCCAAGTTTGGTTATCAGTACTCAGATTTGTAAAGTGCAGTTTGTGGTCAGCAGCTGGTAGAGATGCACTCACCTGACCCCAGAAGGCCCACACAATAAATCAGAGTATGAGCTAAGCCATTCCATGAGCTGCAACTGTGACCAGCTCCAGGAGGGTAAGCTTTATTCCAAACTGGCCTTGCCTGCTTTAGAAAATGAAGTAAAACCATCCTAACTGCTGGTAAGGAATACCTGAGACACAAGGATCTGATTAAGCCTCCAGAAGCAACGTAGATTCTGGATTAGTGAGGAAAAACCCTCCCCTTTGTCTTTCTCCAGGTGTTTCTCACAGAAAGTGAAGCTTCTCTTTCTCATTCACTCTCTCTGAACAAAAAATCTCTCTTCCAAATTTTAAAATCCACCCTGCTCCACACCCATTTAATTGAGGGATACCTAAGTTTAATGAACTTCTGCTCACTTCCAGTATTTAAAGAACATAAAAGGAATCAAGAAACCAACTCTCAACTCTGTGTTACTCAACTCCTCTAAATGCAAAGCTCACTGCAGAAACTGAATGCACCATCACAAGGATTCAGAATCACCAAGCACTCAGCTACACATAACAACTTGTAACAATAATGTTAGCAACTGAGAAGGAAAAGTGGAATCTGCTGCATCTGAAATATTGTGTCTATATTCAGCATTTGCATTTCATTTTGGTTTTCAATGTGTTTTTAAATGACTGTATACTGTGGTTATTTCTGTTAAAATATGCTCAAACCTCTGTATCATTTATGATGAATGCATTACTGCCCCATGAGAACACAGATTCATGCATGCTGAGAATGACTAAAAATATTAAACAATATTTACCAAGTCCAACCAAATGTTGATTTGAAAAGCATGGGGTAATAAAACGTCATAAAGACCAAGACCTGCTGCTTTTATGAAATAATCCTTTCATAAAAATGTGGACTTGGTGTTCTGAAAGACATAGATCAGTGCCTCTATGCCAGATAACAGCTGCCCATTTACCATCAGTTGTTTGCATAAAAAGATTTTGTCAAGCTTTTGAATTCATTTGACAGACTTATTGTCCAATGATGTATTCTTCAACTGAAATTGATTAGCAAATCATATTCATACAATCATTTAATCAGCTCAAAAGATGAGTTTTTCCTGGTCTTTCATCATAATGTTCAACAAAAAAAGCCAAAACAACCCAAAAGTGTTGCTAAGCCAAGATTAGACCAGACATGTTAAAACATAAGTAACTTCTAGAAACTCCAAATCTTAAAAAAACACAAATAGATATAAAGATAATTCCCAGATAATTAAGATGCACAATGGTTAATAATTAGAATTGGAGGTGGCAAATTCTGTTTATCCTACTCTTGAAATTATGTATGAAAGGAAGTGTAGAAACACTGCAAAGTAAATTCAAAGTTTCTGATTCCCACATTCCTCGTGTAAATTAAAATAGTCGTTATATGGAGACTGACTCTTAGGTCAAATGTGAATGGAAAAAACTCAATGAGATTCCATCTCCATTACTAAAAGCTGCAGCACCAACTCAGTAAAATCAGCTCACCAGGTAACTTAGCACCCAGTACACTGGAACACTGAGAATTGATGAAACCAGATAGCTTGGGCCTTGCAAAACCTCTTCATTTTCATTTCTTGTGTTTTCTTTATAGAATCATGAAAATGATAAAAGAATGTTTTAAACACACACCTGGAAAATATTTCAAGCAGTCATCTGCTGTACTGCTGGGCCCCACCACCAGTCTTGAGGGGTTTCTGTTGTGCAAGTCTCCGCCGCTGCCACTCCACAACCCACAAAGGCAGTCATTTCCCACATTAAAGCTCTCTCATTTTCCCACTAACTGGATTCACTCACATTCCCAACATCAGTCTTTCTTGCAGAAATCTATGATTAGTTCTTGTTCTATTCACAGTGGAGGTGGAGAATGGCTCATTCCCTTCTGGTTTGCAGCAGCATTTAATATCCTTGAAGAGATGCCTCTCTTCAGTCTTTCTCAGTTCTTTCCATTTTTCTTTGTAAAGCTTTTATTTCTATACCAAACAAAATTTCTGTTTTCTTTTCTCTAGAATCTCCCTTTTTGTCTACAGCAGTCGTGAACTGCAGTGTGCAAACAACCGCACTGCAGCTGAGGCTTGCTCAGGAACTCCTGAATGTTACCTCATGCATCTGGCAGGGTGCACTGCTGTTCATATCAGTCTCACAGCCTTATCAGGATCATGTTTCCCTAGACTGCCTATGACAATTCTTTCCAGCCAAAGCAAAACTAGCGAGTTTGGCACTTTAGACAAACTAGAGCCACGTTCAGGTCATGATCCTCCAGGAGCCCACTAAACTTTCCTGCAGAACTTGGTAGCCAGCTGTTGCTGCTTTCCCTCCCACGGAGCATAGCAATCAGACTTCATCCAGCATGTTCATAGTATTTCTCCAATTTTTCAATATAATTTTTGGATTCCATTTCCATCCTACAACACATCCAAATTTTCTTCCAGATGTGCTCCAGATTTTAAATCAGTCACACTATTCAATCCTCTAGCTCACTTATTACAAAACTGAATAAATGCAAACAGAAAATAACCAGACCCAAGACAAGTAACTGACCAACACAGTTCAACATTGCCCTCCATTTTGGATCTCGACTACTAGGCAACTCTCTGAGTATGGATTTCCAAGTAACTTCAACTACATTGTGCTCCCCTAGACTATCCAAAAAATTACTTTCCTTGAAAGATCTGCTACACCATTGTACCTGGTTTTTTTTCAATTGGACCAGCCTTTCAGAAAAAGTACTTTAGGAGTTTTCTGTGGCAATCAAAAACTATCTTTGTGAAATACCGTGGTTCCTTAAATGCACATTTTGGAGTTTTTTTGTTTGCCTGGGAGGATAAGGTTGTTTCTGCTCTGGAAGGTAAGAACCCTTCCAGAAATTACAGATGCTATAATTTCTTGGCTGTCCTCATTCAAAGTACCTCTGACTTTAATACTAATCAGCCAGAATTTACCTAGCAGGTACAATCAAGTCTAAAAAAGTATCTGTCCCCAAAATCTTTCTTCTCTATTATTAAGTAAAAGAAGAGACACAATTTGACTTAAAGAATGTGACTGATTTGTACCCTGCTGTACTCCTTTCCCAGCTCAGCCACTTTAACCCCTCTCTCACCACCACCATGTGCCTTGGGTTAGCCTGTCCCCTGCTTGCCAATAGCTTCACCCAGGCCTGAAGTCTGGCAGTTCATAGGGAACATCCCACCAATAGCGCTCACCATGGCTCCTCTTTTTAGCTGTCACGCAAGGATCAGAGGTTTTCTGTCCTCCTTGATCTCTGCCTTGGAAGGAGCATACCCAGATTTCATACACAGAGCCATGCCTCTTTCCTTGAATGACTCTTTTTTCTTTTATTCAAGATTTTGTCTTTATTGAGTAAGTTCAAGTATAAGTATAGCTGTCACATAAATTACTTCACAAAGCCCAAAATTGTCTAATAGGCCTAACAAAGACATCAAAGATGATCTAAAAACTTTCCTACTATCATTGTCTGTCTCTTTGAGCTTGTCATGAAAAAAAAAAAAAAAATTTCTGATTTTTGACTCTGGCCAAGAAGCAACAACACTTACTTTCAGATTCTTATCATCCCTTCATAGACCTTCATTTAAAGCCCTGCACTGGTGTGAGGAAGCTCATGAACGTTGGTGTAGTTTCCAAGCTGAGCCAAGGGATGGTGCTCCAGCAGAAGAGCAAATGAAAAATAAGGGCTTAAGATGAAGCATTATCACTTTATCTGGTTACTCGTTATTTGTTACTTCTTTCTGCTTTATCAAACCTGACATGTGCATGAAAGAAAAATGCTGTAACACACACAAATGAGACAAAGGTAGAAGGAACTCAGTGGTCAGAATCTCCAAGCACCACATGCATTATAAGATTCTGTTAGAAGTCACACCAGCATGACGTTATTACATCACTTCTGCATTTAGTTAATCACTGTAGGAATTCATTAAATTCCTTTTTGTTAAAAGCTGAGGAAGAATAAGACATTTTATATTCAGGGAAAAGATTTGCAAAGTGTGTGTATAGATATTTGCTTATCGACTAAAAAAAAGAGGTTTTCATATATGAGGCATATGAAAAGATTTATTGACACTGAGTAGTTAGGACAAAAATATTGATTCAGTGCACCACAAGCAAGTTTAACCTCCTACTACATTACACTTCCACAATGCCTGTGAAGACATATGTGATAAGGTCTGTGCACAAATTATTTTCCCATTACTTTTACTGGGTTTTTTTAGGAAAGATCATAATGGAATAATTATGTTATTGGTTGAAACAACACTTTCACCTAGTTCAGAGACTCCACAGATGGAGCCAAGATGGATGTCAGACTTTTAATAGAAACTCATGGACAGAAAACCCCATCTTAAAAGGTTGCAAGCAGAAAGTTGTCTTCTTTTCAGAAATTGTTAAGTTCAAGACAGGAGTACCACCCCCACACATATTTCCAGTTCTCAAAAGCCTCAAATAAACCTGGCTCAGACTTCAAATCTTGCAATAGAAAGACTTTAAAGTAAAATTCTTGTCTTTCATTGACTTGAATCAAGCAAAATTTTGAAGAGAAAAAACTCAATTAAATTTAGCTTCTGCCACACAAAATTTTCTATTATATTTCTATGTCCATTAATGTTTTAGGAGAGAATCCACAGTACATGGAAAAATATAGCAAACCCAACAGCATTTTAAAATGAAGTGAGAATGAAATAAAGCCAAATAATTTTGTAGTAAAGTAATTCTGAAAGTTTGCACACAGGCAAGGCAAATGGAAAAGGATAATTTTCTCCATATTCCTATTTCCATTAAAGTCTGAGATTTTTTTTTTTTAATAGGGGCATCATGACCTTATGCACTGCCTCTTCCTCACATAAGAAACTGGCATGGGGCTGCTAGAGATGATATTCATGCCTGAGGTTGAAGAGTGAAGGCAGCAGCCCCACCGTGAAGGTGCTGGACAGGCCCTCCCTGCCCTGACTGGCAGAAACACCTCACGAAGCCCCCAGATCCCATCCACAGCAGAGCCCCCACCCTCATATCAGAGTCTCTGCACCATGCAAAATCAACTTGAGAAGTTTTAAAATTCTGTTTCTCACAAAATTATACTTGCTTGTCAACCAGGAGTGAAGATCACCATCATCCTTTTCATGTTGCTTTCTTTGGGTTTGTTTTGGTTGGGCGATTTTTTAGGCAATTGTATTAAAACGTGGCACGTGTTATTTAACAAAACAAACAACCCTAATATTGCAACTGCTCCACAGCTAAAGAGCCAAGAGTTCACATTAGTTTTCTTCTTCTTGTCCTCCTTTGATTAAAAGCTATAACCACTAAATCTGATGATGAAAATCAGAGTAAACCAGCAAACCTTACTTAAGCCAATTAAGCCAACCTAACTTTCACCAGCTGAGGATATAGCCTCAGTAACTTTTACTGCTTTAAATAATCAGAGAAGTAACTTATTTATATATACATATTTATCACCCACTTTGTCTGTACTTCATGACCTCAAGCTGTTTTATGAAATCCATTTTTTAGATTATTCTAGTACCATCACTAGAGTATGACCATTATTTCCCTGTCTCTTAAAAGCCCATTTAGACAGGTAGACTTCCTGAGCAGAAAGGTAAAACTATAAATTTATCTGGTAAAACTATAAATTTTTTTTCATCTTGCTCCACCCTGTGAAAGACAACACGTGAATCAGATGTACAAACAGTGGTATTTTTTCCAGCCCCATCACAGTAGGCCTTGAGCTATTTTAACCACACCCCTCATGGGGTAGAGTTGTTTCCCAGCAGGCCATTATAAAACAGAACAAGATTATGTTACTGAAATCAGCTTCTGTAAAGCAGAAAATATTTTGTGTCTCAGTGATCTAAAGAACATGGCAGTTTATGAACACTACAGCCTGCTGTGGCTTGCTCTATCACTGCTTCAAAATTACAATTACTGCCCATCAAAATAGCAATCTGCAGGAGCCCAGAATCTCTGCAATGTCTCGTGTCAAGTACTTTAGGCAGCACTTCACAGTGCTTTGGGTTTGATACTTTCCAAGACAGGTGTCAGTAGCACTGTCTCTTAATTACTCATCCTTTCCCTTCTCTAGGTAGATCACAGGGACTAGTGGCTTTACCTGACCCTGTCACAGGGACAGAGAAAGTTTCTGAAACTGAGTCGGGATGATCTTTACAGGCACCCTTGGTATTTCACAAGAAGTGGATTTCTCCAGTTTAGAGACACACAGCAGCACCTAGAATAGAAGAAAACTGGGCTGTCATTCTTGTGAAGTTTCACAGAAAACCTATTTCCTTGATTTCCTACTACAACAACGCAGCAGGGTGCCTTGTCTTGCTGTCACCAGCCTGTTCCACTGTTTCACCTCTTCTACCCTACAAGCACAATGTGTCCTCAATGCTTCCAACGGCAGCGCCGGCGTCCCCAGTGCAGTCACTCATCCTTCGGAACACGATGCACTCTGGCACAAGCCCCAAGACTCACAGGAAAAGGACACTGCAAAGGGAGGAGGTGAGGGCTCTGCTCAAAGACGAGGAGAACTGAAGAGGCCACATGCAGGATGTCGCGCTGCGGCCGAGAAAAGAATCACCTGAAAGCTCTGCACATCCCTTAACAGAGGAACCAGGGACAATAAGCTGAAGCAGTGCTTAAACAAAAGGTTACATTTGAGAAGAGCTTTGTGCTGGGTTTTAGGCATGGGATACCTGTTCCTTGTGGCCAATGTAAACTATAGATAGGGCAAATTACACCTTTTATCTCTGAATTTTTTACTTTCTTTTTCCATTATTTTAGTTCACACCTTCTGCTTTGGCATATCTGCCTTTAAATCTTATGGATTTCAATACTGCCCACTCTGGGAGTTTTGCAATATACAGTATTTCATAACTCTGAGCAAACTTTTATATGCTAGAATCTGGTGATTTTGTCAGTAGGTCAACTTTTGACTTACAGGTAAAAGAAAAAATCCTCATAACTATAGAAAAAAGCTGAAAATACATGTCCTAAAAAGCTCAAAATGCCATTATAAAGAACAGGAAGTCTCTTATGTGTCCTACAAGTTACAGGCTCAATATTAAGGTATTTATTAATTTTTTAATGTTTTCCAGTGACTTTAAGGTTTCAGTGTTTTAATGTTTTTTCATTTTGTCTGCATCGTCTTCTGTCTCACTTCTGCTTCACCCAGCTGCATTTGAAAAAAGCAGACTAAAAGCAGGAAAAACACAACTTGTTTGAGGTTTCTTTCCTGTCCTACTCTGTTTTCTGTTTTGCAGTTTTGGTTGCTTCAAATGCAAGCCCATGTGATACTTTCACACATTCTTCCTAGGACTATGACAATAGCATGTTGTCATGCAAATCACAACCAATTGGTACTTTAATCAGAAACAAACAAGACAGTCATACTCCCATTTTTTTCCAGAATGAGAAAATTAAGAAAAAATAAAAAAAGAGAGACCTTGCAATCATAATAAATGTTCTAATGGTTCTGCAATGAGAGCAAATACTTGCAGGGATGTTTATTTATTTCACTGGAGAGCAGAGGGTATGTCCTGCCTCAGACTGAAGGACGTGCTGGACTGACCCTGCCAGCTTTCATTTTATGACCTTTCCAGAAGACAGGCTCATGAGTGTTGCAGTAACTAAGTTTCATCTACTGAAACCATGAAACTTTTTTTCCACATTCCCCTAGATACAAGGATAAACCAATGATACTGCTTGTTAAAGCCACTGGAATGCTCTTTTTATATGAGAAATGTTAATTCTTCTTAAAATTATGCTTTACATGCAGATGAGCTTTCACAGCAGAGTTCATTAATGAGGATGTTTTTTATTTTTAAAGCAGCTACTGTCAATTGTGAAGTTTCTGAAATTACAGTTGACAACAATTTTGCATTTTTGTTCCTAAGATTTTATATAACATACGGCTGAATGCTGTTTTGGCAGTCATAAAGCACGAGTTCAGGTTTCATAATCTCTTTGTAATCACTGACTATTAAAGTCATGATTGTTGTATTCAAAACAAGTCTATTCATACAGGCGCTGTGTGCATGATTCTGCAAATTCTCTCCTTTGATACATTTTGGTCCACCTTCAGGGGGAATAACTGCTGCTTCCAGAAGGGACAGGCTCGGTTTTGCAGAAATGTCATCACCTCTGCAATGATTCTGAGGATCAGCCCTGGAATGCCATCTTGCACCCTGGTACATCACAGCATTAATGGGTTCCACATAATAATTGCTGAGTCTTCAGGCTAAAAGCTACTTATTGCTTTTCTTTCAGCTCATTCCCTTCTTATGCCTGGATCCACATTTGTGCAGAACAGCATCATTTATGTCTGGAGCTCATTCCCCTTTGTTTTATTGCCTGCCTCGATTGCACCTGGGTCATTCTTGGTGCCACGCAAACAAGAGATAATAATGCATCACATTCATTTGCTTTGGTAAAACACACGATCCAGTCCCCTCATCCCAGAGGCAATGATGTGTCCCTGAACAGTTGGAATCCTGCGGTTTTGGTTAGATAAACTCTATCAAAGACAGCCAATTAGTTCAAGATCTATTTGTGGGAAGAATGCTTTTAATCACAGCTTTTAGAAGCCTAAATGATGGTGTTAAATAATAGACAGAGACAAAGCAATATTGATTGCCCAGGCTGATGTAAAAAAACATTAATCCATTTGAGAATCTGAAGGTCATTTTATATTGTTATATATTACACTATGTCACTTCATCTTTTTCAAAATATTTAGAAGCGGCCACTTTGATATTTATTACAAAAATAATAAAAGACCTGAAAGAACCTGAAGAAATCATCCCATTTATGCCCCAGAGCATGATACAAAGTCAACTATAACTATGCTGTCCATGCACGATATTTGCCTAACCTATAATCAAAATTCTACAGTTAAGGGCATTTCACAGCCTCCACAGGTAGCCTTTTTTGGTTCTTAAACATCCATATAATTAATATTTACTTGATCTAAATCAGCTTTTCTTAAAATTAAGGCAATTACTGCCTTTTTTATAGCCTTTTGAGTCCTAGAAACTATGAAAGCTTCTTCCTCCAGCCTCTCTTTTCTGTGCTAAACAAATATATCTTAACTCCTTCTTGTCAAGCATTTTATAAGTTTTGCATGTACTGTGTGATGCATTTTACATAAATGTATATTTGGGATCAGCTCTGAAATTAGAAGAGTGCAATAGTGTGTTTTGAACTTGCTGAAACAAAACAATTTTTTAATATTCCATGGAAATTTTTATTACCTAGGTATGTTGCTAATCTGCAAATTCTTGGCATTAGTACTTTCCAGTAGAAAACTAAGTACCAGACAAACATAAAACCCACAGGACCTTTTCTGTACTGGCAGCATTTAAAAGGCCCAAACATATCCTCAGATATAGATTATTTACTAAAATTAGGTATTATTTTTTGCAAATACTAAAAGTTTGACTTTGCATCAGGCAATAATTGATTCAGACTCATGTGTTGCCAAAATTTTTTGTAATAACAGTCCTAGATCTCAGTTCTACCAGTAGTAAATCACAATAGCTCTTTCTAAAGGAAAGAACCTTTTCTTCCCAACCAGACTCTTACCAAAGTCACTATTGCTTAAAAAAAGTTTGCAGATTTCCCTCAGATTCAAATTGAGTCATTTCTTTCACCAAAACAAAAGTTTGCCTCCAAGCAGTTTTCTTTCACAAATCTGAATTCTGTCTAATAGAGTTTTACCAAGAAAAAAGCCATCACTACAAACTTCTGGTCTATTATGCCATAAACCGTATATTTATATGTGACCCGCTTTCTTTGTGGATTCGAAGAGGAAAACAGAAGAAACTGGATAATTTTAGGTGAATTGGCTCAATGTACAAAAAATCTGGAACACTTATTAGAAATTGTTTGTGAGCACTGGGACAGCAGCAGGGAAGTTAACAGCAGCCTCTGTGTTAAGTCAAGAGCAAACATCAAATATGTCCAGTTTCCTTTCAAGACAGACTGTGTGAACAGGAAAGAAGGAATAAGTGTCATGTTCTTTGGTTTTAGTAAAGCTTTTGACAGTTTTGCATGACATTCTCATAGGGAAGCTTCAGAAATATGATGCAAGTGAAATTACTATGAGACAGATGTAAAACTAAGTAGATAACTGACAGAGAACCAAGAGGGACTGCAGGTAACATTGACAAGCGGGATTAGAGTTTGAAATAATCTTGACAGAAGAAAAAAGATGACAGAATTCCAAAGTGAGAAATCCAAGTTGCTGTGTGTGGGCAAGGGAGCTGATCTGTGAGAATCCAAGTGCCCCCCAGGCACCCGTGGTGCAGGGCAGAGGCTGGGAGCTGCCGCGAGCTCCCGTAACAGCACAAGCGCTCTTGCAGGAGGCACCACCATAAACAAACCTTTCAAAACACACAGCCCGGGATTCCTCCCACCCAACCTGACATGATTAATAGCTGGCTGTCTACACTATTCACACAAACTCTCATCCTTTTAAAGACTCTACAGAGATCTTATTAAAAAAAAAAAAAAAATGATGAGCCCTTTCTTCACCTGCAGCAGCAGTTCCAATGGGGCAATCCTCTGTTTCTCTTCCCTAAATCTGAAGACAGTCTTTCAGTCACTTGGAAATGTATCACTCATATGAGTGACAGAAACCCTTTCAATATTTATTCAGGCATGCTCATTTTTATGATTATCATGTCCAGAGGAATTTAAAAATTGATCACAAAGCTAATAAAAATAAAATAAATAATTACTATATGCTGTTGGTCTAAGTTGGTCATAAAATCTGACCCAGTGAATTAGACCCCAGGTATGAAGTAATTAAGTAAAAAAAGGATGTCCTGTTTGTCATTAGAGGAGAGAAAGCTATAAAAGAAAGCTTGTGTCTCGTGTCAGGTTAGGAGACAAAGGTTAAAATTCAAGCTTTTCTTGGAAAGTTTATGTAGCTCTTTTGACCTATTGTGTAAAAGTGAACCAATTTAAGAGAAAAAGCACTGAAAAATTTAGTATAGGTCAGACTTTCATATCTTTTTTGTTCCTCTCGTTTGCCATATTTCAGTCATCTTCCTTTTAAATCTGATCTTCTCAAGTGGGTCAGATAAAGTATATATGTTGCACACGAGTTCTTGTGGGCTGATTCAATGTGACTCTAAATCAACAAGTCTGAGTCACTGCCTATGCAATCTTTTTCAAAATCCCTTTACAGGGCCAGGAAAGTGGTACAGAAAGCTGGAAACTGGCTCTCTGAACTCTGCAGGCAGTGCCTCTGTTCTCACCTTCTTCTGGGGCAGAAAGGGGCCTCCCTTCTTCCGCGTGCTCAGGAGGGAGTATGTGTGGGTCTGATGATGTTTGCCTGAAGCCACAAAAACCTGATGGACTAGGCAAGAGAAGAGCTCTGACTCAGCTTTCCTGTTTATGCTTTTCGAGGTATCTGATTTATTATAGCATGACTTGAACTTGGCTGTCCACTAAGAGCAGGAGAGCAGGAACAGAGCAGGAGACAGAGAGCAGGAACAGTTTTATAGCTGGGACTCAAATAAATGTGATCCCTAAAGAAAAAAAGCTAAAAAGACATCTGAAGAGTGAGGTTCAGCAGGACAATCTTTCATTTCCTACCCACTGAGCAGGACTGGCAGAATATCACTAATTGCCAACAAACGCACAAACACCCTTGCAGCAGGCACCGTGGGCTGCTGGAGTAAGGCACTTGAACTGCGTGAGGTTCAGCCATCTTAACACACTTTTACTTGAGTTTTTGAATAGATTTCCAAGGATCATTTGGCTTCTTGCTGAATATTCCCATCACAGAAAAAGAAAATTAAAATATACCTTTTTTTCTTTTCTTTTTAATGATATCCAGTTTTTCCCTGCTATAGGAATGAATGGCTCACACTGCAAAGCATGACTCTACGTTCTTTCTTCGTGCTGAGCAATTCCTTTCTCCTTAAACACTGTTAAGCACACAGCATCAGTACTCGTTATCATTGGTAAGGCAGCAGGATTTAGTTCTTAGTCAAGATACTTTCAAAAAGCACAGATCAAAAATCAGTCCCAGCACAGACAGTGGTTTAGTAACATCCTGTTCATGGATGCTCTGATCCCTGGAAGTCACATAACTTGTCAGGTCACATAATTTGGCTAAATAATTATTTAAGAGTGACTGTCTAAAACACTAATGATGCTCAGCAGTTCCACAGACATTTTCAGGTGCTGAAAAGGCTGCCTGTTAATGACAGTTGTCTTACTCAACTGCATTTGAATGAAGACCTCAGACACTAAAAAAAAAATTCTAAAAAACTATACGGCATTATTTCCTTCAGGAAACTCTGGAGTTTTAATGTTTGTTGATGCTATATGTTTAATCAAATAGAATTTGGTCATAGAAAAGATGAAAAATTTTGCAAGCTGTGTTGACATTTTGCAGTTGGTAGGAAGGATACTTCAATAAAATCGGATTCAAGCACTGGAAATCAATAAAGAATGTGAGCAGAATGAGAATTCTACATTGCAGAGAAGTACCTCTGATTTCTATTGAAAGCGGAAGAGGGATCATTATTCTGAGCATGATTCTGTTATACTGCAACTTCATCCACCATGGTCTCCTCAAGGTGGCCTTTAACTTGCTTTGAATTTGTGCAGGTAAAAGATTTCCCTGCAAGGACCAAATGAATGTCACAGAAGACCTCACAAGTGCAGAGTGGAAACATTTTGTAGGTACGAACAGAATAGTGAGAGAAAGTAGAAGTAGCTTCAGAAAAACTTCCAGTACTTAATACAAAAACACAGAACATATTTCTCAAAGCAAGAAAAGATTTTTATGCCGTGACAGTCTTGCTGTCTCAGTAGGGCAGCTGGACATAGTCACAATACCAGGACAAAAGTACCTCCTCAAGCCTTCTGTACCTTAATTAGGTTTTGTAATATCTGGGATGGAGTCATACGTACCTGGTTACAGTGAAGGAAGCATGACAATTTCACAGCTCCTAACGTAATTCCTGCTGATGAACCTGCATGCAGCATCCAGAGCAAAGACTCCTGCTCCCCTTGCTGGAGCAGGACAGGGTACAGCGAGGGAAACAATTGTTACCGCTGGAATAAAATTAGAAGAGCAAAAAAATGAAAGGTATAATTTAGTAAAACAATTATTGAAGTAGAAATAGAAATATCTCTCCTAATGGACTATGCAAGGAGGAACAGTTTTCCTTGGAAGTTTATATTTCTGATATGATATATGTGAGGTTTCCAAAAGGATCTTCTTCCTTTTGCACTCCTTTCAAAGCTGGACTACATTTCAGGTGTCATAGTTTGTTTCAGTGAGCATTTTAATTCTAGTAACAGAAAAAAGTTTCACCTGTTTGGAATAAGTAAATAAAATTCTCAACAGTATATCAAATCCTGAGTCTATAAGTATGGGTAAACTAAAATATGGACCCAAGGACTGGCACAATCTTCCTTTATTTCAAGCATGTAAGAACTTGCATGTGAACCATGCTATTTCACTCTTTAACCCAACAAAAGGCTTCCCAGTGATATTCAATTGCCATTTTAATGCACCGAACGATCAAGGACCAAATAGCTCTATCATGCATCGAAGGTATGAAAAAGTAAGAACACAACCAGTAAAACAGCAAAAAAGACCTGCTGTAAACTATCATTTTTTCCACAAAGCTTTTGAGGAGCCTTTCCATTTTGAAATGGCTTCCACCAGTGAAATGCAACCCTTGACCCTGACGTGTTTGCTGCCTATGTTTCAAGGCACAAATACAAAGTATCATTAAAAACATCAACAACACCAAGCTCATTTTCAGCAAAGCCCACATCTGTTTCTGTGAGCAAGCTCAGGCCACTAACCCTTAGGGCTTCTCCAAATCTGTCTCACCTTCTCAGCCGACCACTACTGATTATTCCCCAATTCCACTAAACCCTTCAGACTTTATTAACTCACTGGCAGGTTGATTGCCTCTTTTTACAAAGGAAACCCCCAGAACTGCCTATTATATGAATTCCTGTTTTTCCTGGGCAGTTTAAAGTGTCAAGCACACTCAGTCAGCTGTAGAACACCTGTACATGTGACCATGTGATTCTGACATGTGATTCTGACAGCACCATGCCAGTGACTTTGGTGATAATGGTCTCGAGCATAAGAGCTTCTCAATCCCAGGCTCACACACCAAGCAGCAGTTAAATGGTGTTTGTTGTAAATATAGTACTATATAATATTCTTCCTACGACTAACGAGGGGTTTAAATTGTAAGAAGGGTTATTCAGTTTTCATTGCAGTGGAATCCAGCCAGTACCAAAATAACTGTATTAAATTTTCCTTGCTGAAACTTCACTCTCTTTAAAACAGTCTCATATAAGAACCTCTGAAAACAATCCATTGAACATGAGCCATGACCCAGCACCACACACTCTCCTCCACTTCTATTATATTTCCAGATTACGTCAAGGAGAAGACTGTAGGTTTGATACCAGTCATTTACAAAGTACACACCACTTGGTAATACTTGACTGAGTCAGGTTCTTCTGACAGTAATTTTTGTACAAGTTCACATAGACCTTACTAACTAAAGCAGTTGTTCTGGATTTCTAGAGGTTCAGCTGAGAGCTAAATTTGACCAAAGTCTCAGCAGGACTCTTAGCAGAATTGCACCCTTTTTGCTAGATATAGGATCAAGAACAAATGTGTTAGAACATAACCCTGTAGATGGAAAAACTCCCTTTCAAAATTAAGCAAATATTATAGTATTTGCCCTATATCCATTATAAATCACAGATCCTTCAGATCTCTTAAAAAAGATTGGAGAGATTCAAATCTGCTAACAGTTCATCAGATACCATTCTTACCATATTGTTGTTCTCAAAGGACCTGTCAAATGATTCTTAGAGAATATTTTCTGAAGCCAAATTTACCTCAGGGATTATAGTTTTCTGTCAACACATTATATAATTTGTTTTCAGAACTGTTCTATTCAAGGGCAGAACCAGAGCATATGCTGTAGCATACCTCCCCCATGTACTGCTCCTTCCAGTTGGTGGCTTTCACAGAAATTAATTTAGCAAGTATATAGTAAAAATCTGGACAAAATAAGATTTTACTGGATTATGGCCAAATATCTAGACTTAGCAGTGCTTTATCCCTATTCAGTAACTAACACACGCTTGACAATCAATCTGATACCTTCTCCTGTCTAGAATTTATGAAGGCCAAACCTTTAAAAGCTTTTGGATGTGAAATATCTGAGATCTGCCTGATTTCTGCCCTGAACACATTTCTTAGTATTACAGTTACTTCAATCAATCTGGTAGTTTACCTGAAAGGAAGAAAACACCCTTTATAACTGTAATGTTTTTTCCTTTCATTCCAGCAAATCAGTAGGCAAATTTTACATTGAAAATGAACACATCTAGAAATTCAGATACCTACACCTGAAAATACAGAGGTTTTTTAGTTTGTTCATTTTTTTTTAAACCTTGTGCTTAGAAGGCAACTATCTCTAAAGATCAGCCCCATCTCAGATCTTAATTTAGTCACATTTTCTTTAATAGGTCAGCTAGTCATCCAATAGCTCCAACCCAAGAAACTAAAAGCTGAAATGCTATCATATTTTGCTTTCCCCTTACTACTGCCTCTCTGGATTCTCTCCTTTCACCACTTACTCCTTCACATTCTCAATTCTATTTGTCTCCAAATGTCTGTGGTGGTTCCACAAAGCTCTTTTTGTCTTCAGTCCTTACTCCTGCTAGTTTGATCACAAGCCCTAGTTTAGTTTTTCTCTTGATACTGACAGTCCAAAGCCATGGATGTAAGGGGTCAGTAGTACAAAGGACAAGATCAAATCTTAATCACCAAAGTCTCAACCAAGTTCTAGCTGTCAGATGAAGCTCCCATGGGAAATTCAAACTGAGAAGGTACAACAAGAACAACAAACAATGCTGACATGCATAAGAATTGGCAAAAAACCAACAAAATCTATGACAATTAAGTTCCCATATTGTAATGTTATGACACATAACATAGAGTTATGACATAGTGCAACTTAATACATGACAGAGATTTCTGTTCTCTTACATTTCTCTTCTGTTATGTCACTACTGCATATCCCTATAAAGTCAAAATATAGAAAACTATTTCAGCAAGTTTAATAAATTTCTGGTGGGACTCACTATCCTTTAGCCAAGAGCCACCCCCTTTCTAGACTCACTGCATTCTCCATGCAGCTTTGGACAGAGTTTGGTCCTATCAGGTCCTAGTTACTCTGACACCCTTTTCTTCAGGCTTGCATCCAACTCACACAGTCAGAATTCTCCTGTGAAAACAATTCCATGTCTGGCACTGTACCCGTTGCTCTTTGCACAGTAACATCTCTCTATCTATTCAGAGATGTATTTGAAAACAAAATATCTGGCAAAGTTATATAATTAATTTAGTGCTTGAACTCTATTAAGTGTCACAAGTGATATAATCATATAAAGTATATAACACAGCAAGTTCTAACTTCCAGTCCTGGATACACCTCTTAGTTCAACAGAAACCTTGGTGTACATCATGGTATGTCCTGATTAACTTATTCTCTGCTGCCTGCTTCCATTCCTACCTCCCAGTTTGCATAATAAATATACAGATAAAATATAAAGATACAACCCTCTAATCCTTGTACCTCAATCCTACCTATCAGAGTACAACTTTGCTTCCTAAACAGTCAGTTACCAACTTGGAATGGCTATGTATCATTTGAAGAACATGCCAAAACTTTCAGAGTACTACTGGGGGCATTTGCTGTCACATCATTTCTTTAGACAAAACTCTATTTCTTCTTCTTTGAGAAGACTCTTCCATATCGTGATCCCACTAGGTGTCCCAGGTCATCAGGGCCACAGCCTGGGTCCCTTCACATGGGAACAGACTGACACGGGCCCCTGCTGCACACAGGGAGCCAGGGGCTGCCAAAGGCCTTCAATAATCTTAAAAACCTTGCCCACTGCATTCCATCACTCTTATGCACTTCTCTCCATGTCATACCTTTGTGCAAAATTAAACAAAATCAGACGCCTTGCATAGTTAAGCTATGAACCACAGAAATCACTTATGGTATTTCCAGTAATGCTTTGAGTCTCGAAAATGACCATTATTGAAGTTGTTACCTGCCTATGGCACTCCTTAGAAGCTGCTTCTTTTGCAAGCCTATTATTAAAATGATATCACCAGTTTCTTACTCTAACCTCCACAACAAGTTTATTATCTCATTATAACTTTCCACAGCTGGCTTCAGAGCCAATGTTTCTGTCAGAAAATGCACAGACAGAAGCAGTGTCTTGGTCAGGAAAAAAAAATTAAAATCTTTATTCAGTGTTTCTTCACAAATTAGACCACTTTATATCTTATTCATTCTGGCTCCTCACTGAGGAAGCCTTGAGAAAGTAATTGTAAACATTACTCACATGAAGAAACTTGGGTATCTATTTTGGGGATTCTTTTGCTTTGGAGAAGAGTGGCTTTAGGGGTTATTTTGTTTGGAGAAGTTTATGTTTGGTTTTTACTTTTTAGGCTAATACTCTTTGACACTGCATTTCACACTTAAATGTTTCATTTGATAACAGTAATAGGAACACATGACCAGTCACAACTGAGTGAATGCACCTTGAACTACCTTTGTGTAGTTTGGGCCTGCCACAAATGCTGGTTTCTAACATGGCAGTGAGCATGAAGACTGCCTTCCATTCTAACCTGAAATTTGTTTTGTGCATGCCTTAGTCCCACTATAACAACTTGTTTATAAACCACTGAGCATTTGTGATTATTGGGATTTCATTTGGGGTTTTCCGTGAAGCAGTCCTTCCTTTGAGATAAGGGGATGCTCAAAAAGAAGTTAATTCTCTGCAGCTCACTAGGTGCAGCAGAGAGCTCTTCTCTCTCTGTTCTGCTTTACCTTTGCATTTTGAACCACACAGTGTGAAGCAGATTTAATTACCAGCTTACATGTCTTCTTCTTGGATTTCTTTTACAGAAGGAGAAAGGTTGGAGGACAGCTGCCCTTGCAAATCCAAGTGGAAAAAGAAAGGCAATCTTTTGGTTCACTTTTTGGAGACTAAAGTGCAGTTACTCTTAACATTCTTGTTTTCTTTTTCCCCTTAAAAGCATATGAAGTTTATTTGCCATAATATGAACAAAACACCTACAATCGTGTCATACATGCCCTGTATTTTATTTACTTAGCTAGGGGAAGAAAAAAAAAAAAAAATCAGCCATGCTGGGAATTTCAGGAAACAAAACCAGAAAGAAGTCTAGGAGAATTTTGGAAATATCGAGTTATATTCATAAAGATCATTACCACACTCTTCTTCAGATCCTTAACCTGCCGAAGCTCCCATTGGTGAAGAACACTCATGGCTTGATTCCATCATTTATGCACCCACATAACCATTTCTTACTAATTCTTTACTCCCCAGTTTCATGTGTCTGCCATGGTTAGATGCTGCTAACAAAACCCAAACCTGAGCATGTAAAAGGCTCTGTTTCTGGCTCCTACATCCCCTTAGGGGTAATTCTGATCAGAGTGAACTAAAGAATAATGATGTGCAGCATTGTTACATTTTTGCATGAAAAGGGAAAAGCAGAACACAACAAAACATGACAACTCCTTAATGCCAAATTCTAACATGAAAACATTTTTCACTGATTTGCTGTTCTGCATTTTCTAGTTCTTTTGCTGTGACCACTAATACTGGTTAGAGTTTCAGTCATACTGCTAAATTTCCCTCAGTATCACACTTTTATTATCCTTCTATTTCTAGGATAATTTTTATTGCTTGATGTGGGGTTTTCTTTCTTTCCCCCACTCCCCCCGCTCCTGCCCCAGATGTGTGGGCAAGAGCAAAATCCTTTACAGATCCATCCTTTTTTAGTTTTTCATATTCTGATTTAGAGAGACTCTACCTGAGTCTTATCTTGTAGTTTGAGGTGAAAAGAAGTTAATTCATTTCTTGTTTTTCAAATTAAATCATTAAATCCATTTACACTACAAGTGTTCCACCATTTAAGACTCTTAAAAATAGCTCTTTATTTTTTGCCAATTTTCTCACATCTCTTACTCTGCTTATCTCTGCATATTCAAATCTGCAGAGTCATGCATTGGTTATTGCCATACCCATCAATCTCAGAATTCACAGGGCCCCTGGGAGTGTTATTTATTTATTCCACACAAATTTGTTTTCAGGTCTTACTGAGAATTATTATCAATAGTGCTAGGAGATTCAAGGCAATTCCATGGAAGTGGCATAAACATGATATGCCAAAAATGGGGTTGGCTTTATAAATATTCTGAGGCTGGCTTGTACACATTTCACAGTCTGAAGAATTTATAATTTTCAATTTTCTTCTGCCAACATGAATTTTCAATGGTGGGGTTATGCCTTTGAACCAAAAAAGCAGTGGACCATTTACTTCCAGAAGAATACAAAACATCCAGAAGAGTCAGTGTGAAAGAGGTGTGAGGGTGGTTGGGCACTGGAACAAGCTCCTCTGGGAAGCGGCCACGCTCCCAGGCCTATCGGTGCCCCGTAAGCATTCAGACAATGCTCTCAGACCCATGGCTTAACACGCTGCCCTGTGTGGGAAGCGGCCACGCTCCCAGGCCTATCGGTGCCCCGTAAGCATTCAGACAATGCTCTCAGACCCATGGCTTAACACGCTGCCCTGTGTGGGAAGCGGCCACGCTCCCAGGCCTATCGGTGCCCCGTAAGCATTCAGACAATGCTCTCAGACCCATGGCTTAACACGCTGCCCTGTGTGGGAAGCGGCCACGCTCCCAGGCCTATTGGAGCCCCGTAAGCATTGAGACAATGCTCTCAGATCCATGGCTTAACACACTGCCCTGTGTGGGCTCCGTGATCCTCATGGGCCCCTTACAACTGAGGATATTCTTTGATTCTGTGAACAGACCACTGCTGCTCTGGGCTTTATATGCAAATAAAGTCACATAAGCACAGAGTCCAACTCCTGATGACTCATCAGATTACACAAACCAGACAAGGACAGAACACAAAAAAAAAAAAAAAAAAAACCAAAAAAAACAACCAAACTCACCAACAGAGAAAGTGTTCAAAAAACATCCTGAACAAATCATGAAACCACACCAAAGTGGAAATTACTAGTTGGGGGATTTTTGTAAATTATTAAATAGCAAACCTCTAAATAGCCCAGTTAAGCACTGTTCCTGGCACAAGTACCTCAGCGTGTGCAAGGGATGTAATCCTAAGTGGCTACCAACATATGGTGATGTTTTTGTTGGGTTGTTTGGTTTTGAGGTTTTTTTAATCCTTTCTTAAGGGTTCTGTTTCCTGCTTCAAACCCAGCTCACTATTTGAAAATCAGTTTATGGATAGGAGCCCAATGATTAGGCTCAGCTAGAAAGTTTTTTGTCATGTATAAACAGCAAGACTAGACAAAAAATACCAATGACAGAAATGTGACATATGACACAAGTTGGATCAAATTAAGAATATTATAAAAATAGCTGTATAGCTGACAAAATGCCCTGAGATAGAGGGGAAATACGTCATCTAGACCCCTGCATAAAATTAGGCAAATCCAAGAGCAGCCTAGGGATAAGCAGGAATGGGAAGAGAGAAACTAACTGATTTCTTAGACCCTCTCTTCTCATATCTAGTATGTTTAATTCAGATTTTTCCAAAGAAACAAATTCTGATAATGGGTTTCCTGTTGCCAATCAGTTACAGTTATTTTATTGTACTTATATTTAAATAAACTATTTGGAGTGAAGCCAGAATAGGATGGGATTCCTAGATTTGCAAACTTGCAATACTGTATTTCTCCAATGCCAAATTTTGAGATTCATTACTTTGGCTCAGGGGAAAAAAACCCCAAAACACCACCCTCAGAATTAACCTTTTGAAGGCAAAGAAAGCATTCTTAAATGTAAAAGTGTTAGTTTTAACCAACTTCCTAAGCTCCTTGAAATTTCTTTTACGATGTTCTCTTGAGAGCTACGGACAGAAGCCAAAAAATGCACTATACAATTAAAGAAAGGAATTAGTTAGGAACGACTTGAAACAATTCAAATTCTATTCTAGACTCTGGGAAGGAATTGTTGAATGTATATGCATGTGGTGGAGAACTATTTAATAGGGGTATTTGTTTTTATGTGGATACAGATGAAGAACCTTGAAAAAGTTCCTGAAAAATCTTTGCCATATTTGAGAAAGGGAAAAAAAAAAAGAACATTCTGCATTTGGCATGCCTCAAAGTCTTTTTGAATGCAATTGCTCATCATCCTTCTAAGGCATGGTTTTCAGTAAAGGAAAAGCAATCCTTAATAGTAACTACTTGCAACTTTCTGGAAGCACCAACTTAGAGGTTCTCTGGGAGCTATGTGATACTGCCAGAAATTCTCACAGTCTGGCAAGAAAACCTAATTAGTAGAGCAGTATTGCAGTAGATCATTGTGCTGTAGTTTGATTTGGCCAACAACATAGTTTATGAAGGGAAGAATTCTAAATGGATCTGAATAGGACTAAGCAACAACTTTTTGTTTAGATTTCAAAAGGGTAGGTGTAAAAATATAAATCTTGTGATAAGTATCTTGAATGGCAATATCCTATAGCAAAAGTTTAGAATATCCATTGAATTTTACTTGGAAAAAATAATTATTATTAATAGCATGGTCTATATCTAACGTTCACCAAGCTTTTACATTCATTGCTTAAGAGAGAATTTAAAAAACAGATTATGTGGTCTATGCCTTGTAACAGTTTCTGCATAATGTCCTTGTTCTGCAGGGAATTTCATTAGCATGTGCCCTGATCTTGTCCTCCAAACCCTCATTGCTTTAGACAAGCACAGATTTAATTGAGAGAAAACCAAGCTGTGACTGTGGCTCAGGTGTGAAGGCTGTTTCCCTCAGCAAATTAAATCCAGTGTAATGACTGAGCTTTCTTTTCCTCACTGTCCGTTTATGAGAGATTTAATACTGCATATTAATTATTTTGTTGGGCTATCTTACTATGATGTTGTTTTTCCCATCATTTTGTGGGAGATTGATGCACAGATCAAATTGACTGTTTAATGTACTGTGAGAATGATTAACACCCTGAGGATGGATCACAAGGTTATTACAAGTCACCAATTTTCATGTGACTTCTACTTTAAACCGTGGCAGAAAATGGCAGTCTCTGCTGACCCTGTGCTGTGTTTGGCTGAGCCTGAGAGGCCTTGCACCAAAGGGTTCTGCAGAAAGGCCTGACAATTTCCCCCATGCTGGGGGGGAGCTCCCATCAACTCCTATGCTCACATCCAACAACTCATCCCTATTTGTCATCAGTACGGAAGGAAACATTAGGGAATACTCAATTCATGGTACCCAACCCCAGAATAAACGAAACCATTTGTCCCCCTCTGAAAACCTGAGAAAGGATTCAGCCCCTTGGAGACATTCCCCCAGCAGAAAGAATGTGAAAAGCCTGAAAAACAGGGGAACGCATCCTGTATGGAAAGTGTGTCAATAGCATAGAATCTGAACGGGGCCTGATCTACCCAAGATACGCTTTGCAGTCACTAAATGTGAATGAAAGAGCTAAATACCTCTAATATACCATAAGATGAGTATATTCCAGGCCTGCACACATGCACAGACACACATACACCAAATTCATGAATCTGGAAGGCAGAGCACTATTCGTCACTTCCCATCACAGGGAGGGAAGCAATATAACCTCTCTGTTGGAAATGCAAGCAGTAGCTATGCCTGCATGCAAATCCTGTTTATGACTACACTGCCATCAAGTTTATGGGCACATAAATTTCCTTTCATAATACTTTTTCATAAAAGATCAATAAGCAGCCAGTAGCAAATCACCTAAAAAGAATGAATTTATATAATTGACTTGCTGTATTACATTCAGGAAATCGTCCTCAAGTTTCCTATACAGCATGCAAAGTCTCAGTTCTAAGGAATTTAGTAAACGACAGGAATTTAAGGAAGATCAGCTGTAGTAAATCTACTGAACCTCTTATCCTGAGGATTGAACCCGACACATTATTTGTATTTTAAGATCTTCAGTCCATGGATCATATTGTTAAGCATGTTAGAAACAAGCAGATAGAACCAACTATTGATAAGATAATTATAAATAAAATGGATATATAATGCCATAAAATTATATCCCAGTATACAGATTTGTACTAAAATGATAAGAAAAAAGGAAATTCATTAACTAGTCCATTCCCATGGAGTCAGAGCATCTAGAAAATTTTGCTACTCACTGGATCATAAACTTATAGTCCAAAGGATATAGGTTAGCTAGTGGCTGGAAAAAGCAGCTCTTATTCTGTTCTGTGCCCACTTAGCATCAACCATTAATAAACAGCCAGAAGTGTCAGAAATACTGCTACATCTTTCATGCCCTTTGTGGAGGAAAATAGTCCTATAAAAAGAGGTGGGACTAAAAAGCATTAAGATCTACAGAGTGGGACTGGCAACTTGGAAAAGCCCCAGGCTGAGCTGCTCCAAGCCAGGCCGTCATGGAAGGGCCCTGACCTGAGCTGCTCAGAGAACAACCTGCACTGGGCACAGATGTGCAGTTAAAGATGAAGTGTCAGATGTACCCAGCCAGTTTTAGTGCAAGTCTTCAAGTTCTTCCTTTTGCATGGTCAATTTAAACTGAAACTTAAATTTAAAAGTTTACATATTTCTGCTCCAGAAACCTGTAGTAATATAGAAGTCTTCCAAAGGAAACAGATGGAAGCTGAGGATAAAGTTAATGGATCCAGAATATCAAATAAAATAACGTATCTTCTCTTCTAAGTCAACACTAAGAAATAAATATGAACTCTATAGCCTTGAGTGCCTGAAATGGTAACAAAACTGATCATAACCAGAAGGATTTTTAACAAACTCAGCTGTGTTTCTTCCCCACCGCCTCCTTCCAAACACCTTCACTATTCCTCTCCATTTCCCATTTTCTACATGCATTCTGTTCTTGCCATTTTGTAATTCAGTCCTTCAGAAACAGGGAAAAAATACTTTTTTCCCCCATCAAAAAAAAAAAAAAAAATAGAAGTCTTTTCGTACTTGATTTGCCCCATTTTCCTCAATTCCAAAAAAGGTGTTTGTACCCATCAAATGACACATTCCTAAGAAGCTTAGCAAGAGCTACAGCCCTGACTGACCTCAGTGAACAAAATCCTCTATGAATAGAACTGTTCTTAAAAAAAATTAAAACCAACCAAATCACAAAAAAATTCAACACCCTGACAAAACAACAATAAAAAACCCCAACAAGCTAACAAACTCCCACAGCAACTTAGACTCCACTGGCAGTGGGGCGGCAGCAGCCCTTTTATTCTGGCATTCCTTCATAAAAACTGACCTTAATTCCTCTGCTGATAGAAGTGGCTCAGCACATGGCTTTCTAAAGGAAAGAGACCAATTTGTTTTAGCTAAAAATGTGCCTTTATGCTTCTGGCAAACTTGCGGTGAGTTCCTTAAAAGACCACAGTACCCTTGCACGTTACAGAAAAGTGCTCCTCCTCTCAGGTTAATCCCCTAAACTATGCAAAAGGCTGTTCATAGTCCTGCTAACAAGAACAGCACAGAAACTGGCTGGAGTGACCTTAACCTTGCACCTCCATTATTCAGAATTCTCTAGTTTCATAGACATTCAGCCTTGATAGTGCATTGGACTGCATTTTAAGTTTTGTGAGAATACTGCAGGGCTTTATAAATATATTTATATATATATATATAAAAATACACAAAAACTACACACTATATTTACCAAATTGTATACAATAGTCTTTTAATGCTCTACATCTTTGAATTACTACTGTGTTCTCAAACTTCTTAGCACTTCAACAAGGAATTCTGGATGGGAATAATAGAAATTGCAAAACAAGAGATCAGATGCTTCTTCTTTGAGAGTTCCTGAAAAGCCCCAAATGACTGAAATGAAGGACAGCAGAAGAAACTAAAGACAGGGAAAGCAAGAAAGCCTGTTGAATCAGTAATGGACTGTTTCACTCAGAAGTACTCTGATGAGACTGCTCTTGGGTCATGAGCCTGGGCAGGTTTCTGAACACCCTGCTCTTCAGAGAATTTAGCCTTTTGGCTTTCCCTGTGCTGTGTAAAAGTTATCTCGCTGCCAAGACTGTAAGATATGACTGTAAGATGTGACTGTAAATGACTGTCAGTCAATACCTGTTTTAAATATTTCTGGCAGGCATTCTGCTTTGGTTGACAACAATCTAATTTTTTTGGTGCTAATTTTTGCCCTAATTTTCTTGCTAGTGAATGTTTCATAGGCAAAATATATTTATGGAAGGTTATTATTCTGGTATGAGGCTCTTCTTAAAAAAAAATTTCCAAAACATTTTCATAGCATCCAGAAATTACTTAGGAACAACTTACTTTTCTTATCAGTAAGAATTACCTTTTCAAATGCAACTTTTATTTACATATAAAATGTAGTAAACTGTTTTACCATAAGTGTAAATATAATCCTTTTGAGGAAAAAAGGAATTATTTATTACTAACAGCCCGGACAGATAGCAGTCCTTGTTCAGTCTGGCAAAATATAAAATTTAGGTAGGTCTTAAATAGCTAAAGACCCAATTTCTTTTTTTTCCCCGAAGTAGAAGAACACCTCTGTACTTATAAAAGGTAAAGGGGGGTATTTAGCAACTCCATGTTCCACCAAGAAGCAGAGAGGCTTACTCTTTATCTGGAAGAGGTGGATGACAACAGAAGTTCATGTAATTCCTCCTGGATTAACTGATGGATGAGGAAGGCCAATGGTCTTTTGCTAATCCCAGGAACATAGCCAGCATCAACATCTTATTGTTTTTATTATTTTAAAATATGTCTCTGATTAAACACACTTATTTTTACTCATATCTTCAGATAGCTGGAAAGCTTTAGGTCATGATTTAGTAAAGAATTTAAATGAGTCCTAAGATATTCAGCATGACTGTTTAAGCATCCTTAAACTGAAATGTATATTTTCCTGTACCAGAAGGCTTTCCAGCATTTGCTCCTCAGTGCTCTTTAAAGATCAGGTTCCTCTTTTGCTATATTTCCAAGTAATTCTATAGCAGTTATCAATGAAGACTGGTTTAAATTAGCATGTTATATGGTAACAGCTAATGTGGGATGCATAAACATTTACATCTATGTATATTTTTTCAATGTGTTCTCCCCTTTTTTGTCAATTTCATGGCAGAGAACTGCTGAGATACAGGAAAAAAAAGGGAACAAATAATGACTACAGGAAAAATGAGGGTAAGTGACTAAAATGGGGCTACTGTGAGCATTTGCAGGTTTAATATAGCTAGTAGCACTTCAAAAAACATTTGTCAGTATTTGAAGCTTAGCGTGCTGCCGTCCTGTGCTGTCCAAGGAAAGCAAGCTGCTCCGGGGACTCTGGGACCAGCCATTTATTTTAGGCCACAGTCAACCACTTTCTCCAAAAACACCTTTTCTGCAGAGTTATAGCCTTGGTTTAAAACTTCAGTCACAAAAGTATCTGACTACAAGTCACATTTACATCTTTAAGCAGGAACCAAAGCACGATGGTTTTAAACAATGCTACTAAACATGAAGCCACACAGGACTTAGGTTTTGCTGCTTTACTGCACTTCATTACCACTGAAAATTGAGCTTCTTCACCCTATTTTGGGACCTGTAGAAACATCCAAGAGGCACAGGCAGGTGGGATTTCTCATCCTGTATTATAAGCCTGACTTTATAATCCCTGTTTATCTGGTGCTCTCAATTAGTGCTTATTGCTCAAATTCATAAGTTTATACAACCTCAGGTATGCCAGCTAAAAATAAGTGTCTCTAACAAAGATTTTGGTGGGTAGATATTGTGCCAGTGACTCAATCATCCTCTCATTTCAGCTGGTTAGTGAAATGAGTGACTACTTCACCATATCAACAACGAAAAAAAATTGAGTTCCTTATTACACAGGATTAGATTCACTGCCCAGTCACTGATCCCTCTTCTTAGGTTCAGAATCATAATTACCCTGCAGCCTCTCCATAGCAGAGGAGAAGCCACCATCTCCACCAGGAAAGGACAGTGCTGGTACAGAAGCAGATGGTTCCTGTTTGACCAAGAGAGACGTGATTCAGCACCTGTCCCCGGGCAGAAGAAACTCATTTGGCAGCAGAGGCTTGAACAGGCTTGTAAAGGCACCCTCCCGTCAGAGAGCAGCTCCTCTGCAATGCAGCTGATCTCCAAGGGTGCAAACTGGTGCCAAACTGCCTAAGGCCAGATTCATAGCTAAGATTCAGTGTGCATTTGTTTGATTTATTTTGTTTTCCATTACATTCTTGCTGCTCTTTTTTTTCCCAGACAGCAGCCTATGATTTTAATAGGATATGCCTTGTTAAATGCTGTTTAACACTCTGAATGCACCCATAGGATCTATTTTGCCTGTTTTAAAGTGGTGCTATAAAGCTTCTAAATTCATATCTTGATTAATTAAAAAAATAATCATTTTAAAAAAGCTTTCTTTACCTAATAGATTACAGGTTAAGTAGGTGGTCCAGGTTCCTGAAATAACTACAGAGAAATAGTGAATATACATTTATAAACATTTTCTGCAAGTGAGCTGTTGTATGCATACAGTCATGTCTCCAACACAGAAGTGCTTTAAAGAAAGATAGAAGCACAAGAGTCCTCATGGTACTGGAATACTTAAGGAATGCAGGGTTGGAATTAGAGGATCTTTAAGGTCCCCTTAAGGACCAGTTTGAGAAAGACCATTTCACAAGCTGCTGGGTACACATTAGGATGCTGTACAGAATCACTCACGTAGAAGTGACAAGGATTCATATCTACAAACAATGTTGTTGCACATTAAATCACTGTGGAGGTACAGCCTATCTATCATTATTGGAGGATAACCATAGTTCTTGTCTAGTTCACTGGAGGATGTGTCTCCTATGCAAAAGGCCTTTGTATGGTTGTTAATTTTGAGTGTATGAGAAATACTGAGTGTTGCTGCAGGTGTTCACAGAACTCATTCCTCATATCTGCTCCCCAGGAAAGGAGAACTGCAGATATAATTCCCTCCCCCTCCTTTCTTGCCAACAGCCAAAGCAAATCAGGGCACACTTGTCTCAAGTATTTGTCAGTGTTATCTGAAGTTCTTAAGTTGAAGCTTAATTTGCTTCAAGATTTTTATGTAGTAACAACAATGGCAATTTTATTGTTACTCACCTAAAATAATAAAGGCTATAAGTCAAAACACACTATAAAATTATCACAGATGTTTTTCCATGCTAATTATAACCACTTAGGGGACAAATAAAAATGACATTTCCATGATAGTGTCCTTTGAAAAGATACCTGGAATTACTGTAAAAAAGAATGATAAAGTATTTTAGTAATATTTTCACATCAGATGTCAAAATCACATGTAAAAACAGTGGCAGGGAAAACTTATGTTATGCATTTGAAATCAAACACTGCAACAAGCACAGAAGGCCTTGGAGTTAGATCCTCTCATTTCAAGGCTGACTGTGAGTGAAATCACTGGTTTGTTTCTTGCCTGTCAGAAACACTTTTGTTTCTGTTTTGAACGTATTTTGGTTTCCTTCACTTCTCGTTTCCTCTGTCCACAGTGTCCAGGTGGACTTATTACCTATTCTATGCTAGGTCAGTAAAAGCCTGGTTCCACACTGTACTCCATGAGTTTCACTGCCTTCTGCAACTCCTCTGTGTCATGTCAACATTAAACCCACCACAGGATGTGAAACACCAAATCCAAACTGCTATTTTTACTTTTTATTCATCCTATTTTACTGCCTGAAAACTACGATGAAGTCTCTCCCTCTCCTTCTACTAAAACTTAGGATTTTTGTAAATACTACCTATTAATAATAGCCTGTTAAAAAAAAAAAAAAACAACAAAACCTTTCAAATAGCCTGTTAAAAAAACCCAAAACAAAACAAACCTTTTCGAACAGTCACCTACTTAGAAAGAGTAGTCCAAGATGTAGACAAGCAGAAGATGCAGACAAGAGCATAAAAGGGATTTCCTGGCAGAGATCATTTTTTAAATCACTTACAACAAAACTGAAGCATCCAAACATCAGAAGTTACTTTTTAAACATAAAGGTCATTCCTAACATCTGTCTCTTATATTCCCATGTATAAAATAGAGTTAATGACACTGGTGTTCGCAAAGAGTCTGAGATTCTGAGAGAAAAAGCTCTTTTTAGGTGCCAGTCAGGCCCAGGTGCACTGCTAAGTAACCAAAGCACCCACCATTTACTGCACATACTTGTTTAAAGAGAGAGGTGGAACCATAACCTTATTCCACTGACAGTCTTCCCTCTTCAACAAGGAAGTACAGAAATGGGGAGCAATGTGATTTCTACTCTCAACAACAAAAACCATCCATGAAACAGAAGGGACCCTGTGTAACTTCTGTGCAACACAGGCTATCCATGGCATGCACAGAAGTTAAGAGATGAGTGTTATACAGGGATACAGGTTATGAGTGGAAGGGATCTTTGACTTTGATGGATGGCAGGTTATCACTGTTTAACTTGCGTGACCCACTCTTTGAACCCTGGGCACCAAGAGAAATTAATAGTTATTTATCAGACAGAAATTGTTCTCTCAATACTCCCTCTGTTTGTCCAGCTATTAAAAGGCTCACAATGGGACAAATTTAGGATATTCCCTTATGTTAATAAGTATCCACAGACTAAAAATAAAGTGATCATTTTAATGTATGTCTCTGTAGAAGGATGATATTCTCAATTAGGATAAATCCAGAGAGATTAAAGCTGTGCTATAAGGGAATGTGGATCCCAGTGTTTATCTTACTGCAAATTGGAGACAGCATAGCACAAGTTCTGCTGGATTACTGTACTGGCTGTATTCTGGCAAATTATTCAACACTGTAAAGAGAAACTGAGAAGAAATGCACACCATGTAAGGTGTATGTGACAGTGTATACTCAAACTGTTTATCAACAATCATAAAAATCTAGAGAACAAAATTAAAAGTTTTTAAAGACTGCAGCTGAAGCCTTGAAGGAATATACTGAAAATGTGTTATAGTTTATAGTGAGTCAAAGCACTATTTTAGTAAAACCACAAATTATTTATAATAGGTGAAGTGTATCATTAATAATAACTACAGTTCCACATATGGATTGAACTCTTTCAGCCAGAGGATCACAGTGTTTTACTATCTGTATTCATAGCACAAACCCACTGTCTGAATAAGTGGGCTTCCATTCTGGAAAACACTGAAAAAATAATTGGTTGCAAGGCTCATGTTTGTTCTCTATTGTACCAATTGCTTGTGTGCATGATATCAGCTAAGCTGTTAGCTTCTCTGCATTCTCCTGAGCACAGGCTTGTGCTCATAAGAACTTTTTACAACATCCCCGAATTTTCAAGTTGTTGCAAAGCAAGTAATAAACTAAGTTTAAAATAATAAAACAGGTAAAGGCAGACCACAGTCTGCCACAGAGAAGCCTGTGATGACCTCCTGACATGTTGAAACAGAGTTTTGAACAGAGCCCTTTTATCAACATCACCAGGAAGTAAAGCAAAAAAATGGGGGAAAGGGGGAAAAAAAGGAATTGGAAATTCTCTTAGATGTAATCTACTCTTACTTATTTCTTAAATTTATTTCTCTGAATTTAGACAAAGTAAAAGGTATTGAACAACCACTGTCTTAGTAAAGGCTGCTCCCCTGACAGGGAGCAAAGTTTCTCCCAGTATTTAATCAAGTGAAGTGTAATTTGCTGTGAAGAAGATACATGCTTCTAACAAAACAGGGAATAATAAAAAGTATGCCAAAGAGATTTGTAATAGTACATTAACAAATTAATAGTCATTTTTACTCCCCCAAATATATTTATGCTTATGACAAAGTAATTACAAAATATGATAACAAGTTCTAAATGAATTCAACAAGGAATGTGAGTCTGCATAGCAAGAGCTCCCTCCCAGCACCTCCAGATCAAACAGATGCAGGACCAGACTTCCAGAAGAGACCAGGGGGTTAATCTTCAAGGGCTCAGCACCCTCAGTTGTGGATGGACAGATTTTTCAATATTCCAAGGTCATATTTAGACACTTTCATGATTTCAAGAAGCAGCTGCCCCCCATTGCCCTGGCAGTGCCACAGAGATCAGGACTCTGCGCGCTCACACAACACTGTGCTCTTGGGCTGAATATGATCACTTTGTTTCGGTGCCTAAACTGGGGATTAGCCTTTGAAGGGAGTCTGGCTCACATTGTGGATAGCGACTCTTCTTTTAAAAATCTGGTCCATAGAGCATTCTTTGGACTTCTGACAAGAACCTCCTTTCTCATCTAAATCCAGGCAGACCAAGTGGGTGACCTGCTGTGCATAGTTACATGGAAGCTGACAGCTTATTGCTCCATCTGAAGTGTGTACTGGACAAGAATCCTAACTATAAGTGAATACAAGTCATAGTTTTTCCTCTTCAGTTTATTGTAAAACTCTCAGGTCTCCCTGTCCTTCTAGAAGGGGTTATGTGGCACTACAGTAACACCTGACAGCCTATACTACGGAAAAGGCAGCACTGAATTGCTATCACTGTATTGTGAGTTAGTGTATACTAATGTTTTCTACATCAAGAAATTCACCCTTTTTGAATAACTGCGTATAAATATAGGGATCTGTAACAAACAATGAAAAGTGCTGGTTCTCAGAGAATGCTTTACTCAGTTATTTGCTGTGAAACCACAGGAAGCTCAGATAAGTCCTGTGGGTAATCCACTGTGGAAAAGATGCTGAGCCCCCTGGGCACACACATGGGGCACATGTTTAGAGAGGCAGTGAAAACCAGATACTACTTGAAAACATGTGAAACAGGCACCTGTTTCTGATTTTTATGGAAATACTGCTTGACTTACAGGAAAGCCAGCTTCTCAGACCATAGAGCAAGGAGCCTATACTCCCTTGCGTAGAAAGACACCCTCTACCCAAGGAGTTTACAGGGTTTTGTTGTGTTTGTACAGAACCTGGCTGCAACTGAGGGCAAGTCAATAACTTGTGCTCCTTGGCAACGTTGGAAAAAGGAGTACATTTCTCTGCCATGTCACAGAGTATGTCATGATGTACTTTCCTGACTCCTCCGCTCTTACCTCCTGAGAGTGGTAAAACTCAGATTAAACAGTACTCCCTCCCACTCTCCTGTTAAGGATGCTTTAAGCTTTAACTTCTCAAGAGACTGCCCCTGTTTCTCCTTCCTTGTTGCTCCCTGTGTAGGTGAGAAAAGGCTTTTGCAGACAGGCACTCCCCAGGTTACACATCCTTTCCCTCACAGGGGAACCAGGCACTGGCTTTCTTCAAGGGCTTCTGCTGCATTTGTCCTGCTAAACAGGACAGCCAAAACCAACCCCCTTCCCCCTTGTCCTCCAAGACAGCCATGGGTTGAGAGCTTCAGCCTGCTGAACAGGTTAAATCCAACAGGCATAAAGATGCTGGCATTAAGCCAGAGGCAGGAGTTCATGAGGAAGGAGCAGTTAGTCCTCACCTTGGTAAGGAAGCATTGGTTCAAGAACAGCTCACTTCTGAAGACATCCCCTGCAAATTCCCAAAGCCCTTACCTCAATCTCTTGGTCCCTTTCTGCTCTCCCTTCCACATGGCCACCCTCCATCATGCTCTCCTGGAAAATGGAGTCAAGGCAGAGGTGGCTCCACAAACCGCCCTGGACTGAAAGCACTTCTGAACAGATCAGCCTTTGTGGTTCAGCAATTTCCATGGCAATGAGTTCTCCTGTCTCCTCAGGGAGGGGGAGCCTCACTCTTCCTCAGCAAAACTCCTGACTGAGAGCACAGCCACCACATGTGCCACCTCAACATCCCAGGGCAATCCCATAGCAACCTCTACCCCTCAGCCAGCTCCAGCCTTTCTCCCCATACCTGCCATGCCCATTAAAATCACTAAAAACTGTAGGTGGAAAAGTTTCTTCTTTTCAGTTAAAGGGAACCACATCTTCCTGCCCACAATGAGATGGAAGGAAAAGGAAAGGAGAGGCAGCCCCTGGGAAAGTGGAGGCAAGAGGGCACAAGGCAGGGGAGACACTGTCTCACCCAGGGTGCCCACCAGAACCCTGCTTTGGCAGCCTCAGCACACCCCAGGCTTTCTGGCACAGACTCCTGCATGATTTGGAGAAAGATACCCTTCATCTCTTTGCTTTCAGTCCTCTTCATTAAAATAACATAGCACGTCACTGTGCAGCTCTAGACAGGTCAGACTCTCAGCAGTGGGGACTCAGTCAGGAATGCCCAAAAACCAGGAGTTATACTGGGCTATATTCCTTGTTTTAAGTTTCTCAATCATCTTCCAAAAAAGCCCATCATATTTTATTTGGGAAGTAGTGAGGCAGGTGTAACAGCAGGCCTGCTACACTAACAGTGAAGAAAACCCAGGCTTCCGTTGCGAGTAAATCAGCCATCATCAGCATAAAAGGTTATTTTTTTTCTTGCATCTTGTTGTAATGTCTTCAAATTACCTTAACACACCAACTGGCATGACAATGTTCTAAAATTACCATAACTGTTACTATAAAAATGCTAGAAGATATTACTCCTCTCTTTCATATTTTTTTTTTTTAGCCCAAATAAAATGGAAAGCTGCAAACTATAATGTTAGCCAAAAAGGGCAAACAAACAACTAGAGATTGACAAAAAATGTTAATATCTTAAATTAGTAAATCCTATTTTCATTTCTCTAAGGTTGTTAAACACATAATTCTTCTATTTGGTGGTAAGTGCTTAGGAAATATAATCTATGTATTTGGTCTGGAAGAGCCCTATTTGTGATACAGACAAAACCATTTCAATCTCTGTTCCAGCTGTACAGAGCCATAATAACAACTGACTTCTGTGGTGCTCCACTACATTTATCCCAGCACAAGTGAGTCTAGACCCTGACCCTTGAATTGCTCACAGAGAATCAAATGCAGCCCTTATTACTCTTGACAATAGACATGTTAGTAAAGTAGGTACTCGGAATAATGCAAAGTGCCTCTTCAATGATGCTCCTTGTGAAGCTGCATTGTGTTTGGTTCATAATAGACAGCTTCAACCCTGGTTCAGCACTGGGCAAGAGTTCTTAGAGAATGCAACAAAGATCCATAGAGTAGCTATGTTACTGCAACAATTAAAATCACTTTGAAGAGAAAATGTCCAGATGGAAAAGATGAGACAGCAACAATTACACAGTGACAGTGGTTTTCTGAAAGATACCCGAAACAGAAAGAGATCTCTACAGAACAGAAGGAATTTATGTTGACAATGCTTTTAAGAAAACCTATCAGAAATAACCCTTTGTTCTAGGACCAAAATGTTTTCCAGGACCATTACCTCTTCCAGGCTCCTCATGCCCTTCATTTTTAATTAGCTTTTTCTTAGCTGCGCTTGGTTCCATTTCCGCTGTAATAGCTGTCTTTACTGCTGTCCTCATACCAGAAACGTTAGCAGGCAATCAGTGCTCTTGGGACAGGGACTTGGATTACAAAGGCACAAAGAAGCAGATTTACAAACCAGGCTTGTCCTGCCTTTGTGCAGTAAGCTGGTCTGAGTAGTGGGGTCTAGTCAAAATGGATCAACAGACACATCTGCCCATTCCTAGATTCCTGCCTAAAGGTAAAAGCAGAACCAGCTCAGAGTAGTAATGAGGCAAATACTTGAACACAATGTTTTGAAAGCAAACATAGCTCCATAAGCCGAACCCAAGCCACCAGAGCCACAAGATCATATTTTGTTATACTTCTGTAACACCTTCCATTTTTATAAATAACTCCTGGTTTTTACCACTGCATCTTAGATTAGAACCTAAGCTCTAGTTTTCTCCAATAAGAATGAATAAACATGTACTATCTCCCTTCCTTTAAGCCCCAAAATTGTTAAATTTCTCAAAGGGTTGATCCTGGGGATTTTGGTTTCATTTCCTCAAATTTCCTGAAATATTCCATAATGCTGTAGCTTTATCTCCCCAGCTACAATTGTCTGCTCTCTCCCAAATGGATTTTTAGAATTCTCTAGCAAGAATGCTGTAGTAAAGACTATTCCAATATGGTAGAAACAGACTAATTAACATCCAACAGCCATTCTTGCTGTTCTCATTGCACTTGAGCAGAAACTTGATACAAGGCACAGATTTTGTGCTCTCCTTTTTCACAGATCACTCAGTTCTGCTGTCATTTCTCATAAGGAGCGTAGCAGTGGGAGCTAAGGACCACCACCTTCTTTTTGCCTCTGACAAAGGGCATTACAAAGTGCATCATTCCCAAATACAGTCAGATTTACAAGCAACTGCAGGCATTTCTCTCCGAGCTGATGTTGCATTCACACACGGTTCTTCCATATGGTTTCCTGCTATAGTTATTTGTAAACACAATAACAGACATGATCATGAGAAAAGCACACAAACTTCCAAATACTTAAACATAGATCACTAAACCACTTCCCTCTCCAGAATTACCTTGTTTATGACATATTTCCTTGCTTTCCTTAGCCCCTACTAATCAGAGGGGTTACTGAGATATGCAGAAGTGATTACCAGTTTCTCAAGCATTCAGTATTTTTGAATATTGATGATAGGTTCAGTTTAATTCTATTTTTATCTGAACTAGTCTGCCCATTTCTAATGGCTTGGTTATATTCCAAAAAAAAAAAAATCTCTTTCTAATTTTAGCATAGAGATTGCAGCGCACTCTCCTCCTCTTTTAAAAATGTTTTAAGGTCTCAACACTACAGTTTATTCCTCTTTTCCATGTTAGTAAGGAAAGGTGCATCTTATTTTAAACTGCTTAATTAATACATATTTTGTAAAACATTTGGCAGTAGTAACTTCCCCAAAATGATGATCTTGCAATTATGCATCTTTAGTGGTAACGACAGAAGACAATTTAGTTGCTGCAAAATTAACATCAGCATCAAATGGCTGTCTCCCAGAGCCTGTTTACTCTTACCTACTGATCTAGAATTCTTATCAAGAGCATGTTAAATTATTAAGATATATGACAACAAAGACTCCTCCTTGAGTGATACTACAAAGGCATTCTTCTAATGCTAAAATTCTTATTATTATCAAAGCAATTGAAAGAGGCAGGAAGATAAAGTAGGGTCCTGTGTAAGATTCATTTCAGGAAGAGGTGTACTTAAGGTCTTCCAAGGAAAGGGGAGAGGCAGCCAAGGGAGAATGCTGAATCTATGGCATTTCACCCCAACACTCTTGCCATCTTCTGTTCAGAGAGTTACTGTGGAAAATGCTGAAGAAAAAAAAGTTATGGTCCAATACTCTGTTGGCAAAGTACAGTCACTGGCATTTATTTTGTCATCATAATAGCCCTTGGCAGGCTATCCTTCCCAGCAATACAACAAACATTTTAAATGCCTTTTCAGCTAAGCAGCTTGGAGAGCTGTGCAAAAATAAACCACAAGTAAGCAGTTTCAAACCAAGAGTTAAAGCAACAGTAACTGCTACTTAATTCCTACTCATTTGCAGTTCCCATTGTGACAGCACAAAGACAGTCGCCAGTCAGGATTCATTGTTTAGGTACAGTGAACAAAACTTATTAGCTGTTTAGCTGTCAACTAAGATCACAGAACAGTTGCAGTTGGGAGGGACCTTAAAAATCATCTGGTTCCAATGGACACCTCCCATTAGATCAGGCTGCTTAAAGCCCCATCCACTGTAGCCTTGAACACTTCCACAGACACGGAGCGAACAGCCTCTCTGGACAACCTGTTCTAGTGCCTCACCACCCTCACAGCAAGGAATTTCTTCCTATAGACTAATATAAACCCACCCCCTTTCAGTTTAAAGCCATTCCCTCTTGTCCTAGCACTGCACACCCCTGTAAAAAGTCCCTATTACAGGTCCCCCTTTAGGTACTCAAAAGGTCTCTAAGGTCTCCCCAGAGCCTTCTCTTCTCCAGGCTGAACAGTCCCAGCTCTCAGCATGTCTTAACAGGAAAGGTTCTCCAGCCCTCAGTCTGAGTATTGTCATGGCCTCCTCTGGCCTCACTTCAACAGGTCCATGTTTTTCTCTACGCTGGGGACCCCAGGGCTGGGCACAGCACTGCAGGTGGGGTCTCACCAGAGTGGAGCAGAGGGGCAGAATCCCCTCCCTGCCCTGCTGCCCACACTGCTTTGGATGCAGCCCAGGCTGCTTTGGCTTTCTGGGCTGCAAGTGCATGACAACAAATTTCACTGAAGAGATACATTTGCTTAGTGAAATAGACTTGATAAGCCTCTGGCATGAGAAAACAATGACTGAACAGAAATAGTAATTTACTAATGAAAAGGCCTACAGATTGCTGGCAAACAAAAGTTTCTGAGCATTAAACTAGTGTGTACTGAATTTGCATCAACAAGTTTCCAGCTCACAGGGTTTTCTTAACTTTCATTACATATTTCTACCTTCTTCTAGAATACTGTGCATATATGATATTTTTATACAGGTTCAAATCACACCTTTTTCAACAATATTCTCAGATTGTTTATATTGAGGAGAGATACCTTGCAGCTGACTGCAGGAAAAGAGTGTTCTCATGGAGAGGGATCAAGGAGAGAGTAGACACTGAAGTGCTCATTTAAGAGAACTAGGAGCTTGGAACGAGATTTTTTTTCCCCCCTAGCACTGCACTTGGATCTTGGACCAGTCACAGTTTCAGTGTCTCTTCTTCTGAGTCTCAGACTGTAAGATTTGATAAGCCTTCAAGACCCTGACAAAGAATATTTTCTCCAGATCAAGAGAATCTCATCTGTCATCTTCCTACTGCTTTAACGGGGATAGGACTCAGCTATAAATTCATGTGACCCCCAGAAGGAGCAAAGGAATTCAAATTTAGAGAGAGTTCACCTGGCAGGTACTAAATAAATGTACAAGCCTGGGCCCAATTGCTTCCAAGTACACATTCTCGAAACAATACACCCTTAAAGCAGCAGGGGAGATAAACTGATCACAGAAGCACAGACTTTGCCCTTCAATCTGTGAATTAATGGCCCCCCCAGACATAGAACAGCTCTGAGAAATAATGTGCTCTTTAGGATAAAATATGCAAGACTAGAGAACTAGAGCTGAGTCATTGGATACCCTGTGCAGTCCCAACCCCACATTACATGATTGTCTCACTAGCTGACTAATTTCCAGTTTAAACATAAATTTACCTTCTTGTTTAGTATTGACATGACAGTCCACCCGCAACACCCACTAACAGAAAAGCAGAGGCACAGCCAACAGTGGCTGCTTTGCCCTTTCTAGTGCAAGTCAAAGGAAATTGAGTCATATGGCTGCAGGTAAAAGCACATTTCCCACTTACAAGTCTTGCTGGAAGGCTGCTCCAGGCCCTTACCCCAGGAATATTAGAAATCTGTTTCTAAATCACTCTAAATATTCACAACTTATCCTTTTTTCTTTTCTTATCTTTAAATTAAATACACATAATGCTTCCAGTCTTCACACATTTGTCATTCTCCATTATATTTTCCCCCTTATACTTTTAAACAATACCCTTGCAAATATTTTCCTGCCAACCAAAATGATGAAATTTTGTGCATTCCCTTCACCAGTCACTCTCTCAATGTACAATACTGGTTTCATCTACCAATGGCAACCTAATTCTGATTGTCTACTATTTATTTTCCTTCTCCCATCATGTATCACTGTTTACTTCCTTTTAAATTTTGTTGGGGAATTACAAGTCATTTCATGGCCAGACAAAGGCTGTACAAGTTGACTGGCTAAATACTGTACTTTTCTAAAATTACTGATTTATTTAACTGACATTAGGTGCCTGTTACACTTAAATTAACCACCCTGAATGGCAATCTGGTTGCCAGAATTAAAAACCTTTTCAATTTCACTCCTGCAAATGTTTTCTTTCTCTACAAGAGAAAAAGCTACAGGAATGGTTGGGCTACTTGAGAACATGTCCCACAAGCCTTGACCTTGCAAGGTGATGAGTCATTAATTCTGACTGAATTTAATGAGAGTTCAGGTTCTCAGGATATTTTGGGTTAGAGTCCCAAGCTCAGAACCAAACACAGGTAAGAAGTTTTCAGTGAACATAGAGCAGCCATAGAGAACAGGAAGATTGAAGAGTTTACAGAAGAATAGGTAAAAGGACAGGGAAACTGGAAAAAAATAACTTGAACATAAATCTTTAAACATCGGAAAACCCAGATCAGCAGCCAATGCATATGTTGAATAAATGAGCCATTATTCTTACTCAAATAATCACAGCAGCATACATTCTCATGCCAGTTTGAAGAGATTAGAGCAGCAATAATATTAGATTCAGTAAACAACTAGCAAACATACATTAGTATTCTGCATCTTTTATTACTTAACCCTTTGGAATAGCAATTAGTTTTCAGTTTAATTGACCAAATAAAGTTGGTAGAACGACAAAACTGAGGCATTTTATTGATCATAGTTTTTAATGCAAACTGAGGACTGCTGAGGTAGCAGAACTGTCTACAATAGGTTACAGTGTAGAGAGATAAACTTCCCATCTCCTATCAACCCTTCAGCATGCTGTTCACTACACAGCCTTTATCTTCACATGCTGACACATGTAATCTAACATTCTCACTTTGCCACAGTAGAAGCAATTGCTTGACAATTTGATTATGGTTTCCTGTCAGCTCATACACAGAATATTCTTGGAGCTTTCAAGACCTGCAAAATATTTTGATTTTACAATGATAATAATCTTGTGGGGAAAACATCATTTAAAATATTGATTTCTGATAGGAAACCTGCTCCAGATCTGCATGCAGAAACCACTCTGAACATCTAGAAGAAGATGTGGTGCAGATGAGAAGAGACACAGAAATGACAGTAATGTGCAAATAACAGAGGGAGAGGGTCGGTGGATGAAAGCAGTTACTGTCTGACAGCTGCTCTCCTCGCTGTGTGAAACGAGTGGATGGTCCCAGTCTGGGCTGTGGGAGACAGGCATCCTCCCCACAAAACTCCAGACAGCCTGAGCATAGAGGCCAAATCCTGAAAGGACACAAGGGACACCTTTATGCCTAAAAATGATTTTGGCAAATCCTGGGGGAGGTTTAAGGAAATAGGGAATGGCAGAAGACATGCCCGGTCGCTGCCTTTTTAGTTGCATCACTGAGACAATTGAGCACTCCACAGCAATTGCTGTCAGTCTAGCGCCTTGGGTTTGTTTTTCAGAACAACACATTCTATAGCTCTGTATTTGCGGGCTGCAGCCAAAGAGCTATTGCCCAGGTCAGACGTTGGGGGCAAAACTGAACTGATGCCACCCATGTCTGCATTCCCTCCACCACGTGGTAGCTTGATATTAAATTGACCCCCTCATAGTTTGTTCCATTTAATACTAAATGTCAAAACCCCCAGTGCATCAAGGTGATGTCTAACACCACACAGCAAAGCCTCAGTCAAACTCTTTGACTCTGGCCATGTCCTAGAAGTTCAGTGTTCACACAGACCTCTTGGTATAGCCAGAGATGTCAAGTGGGCTCTCTGTGCTAACAAAACTACCAGAGCAGCTGCAACATGCTTGGTAAGCTGAGCCCATGCAGTTCAGTTTGTTGCCTTCAAAAGAAATTACAAGGAACATTTCTGTAACAAAAGAACACTTGCTTCCCCGAATGTCAAGTGATATAGGGGTCTGCATCCTGAGGAACAAACTGTGTGAGTGTTTTAGAGACCAGTTTCTTTCACCCTATAGTCTGGATTCCTACCTCAAACTGAAGCAAATGGAAGACAGACATCCAAAGAGTTTTACTTTTGTGGATGTTGAACATATGTGAAAATATTATCCTAAAAGCTAAATTGCCTTGTCACAAAGAAGTCAAAATAGACCTTTTNCTATATTGCTGTTTTGACAACACCAAAATATATTTTCTTTTCATTTTTCTTGTTGCCATTGTCCCCAAGGTATGACAGTTACATGAAAGAAAACAAGAAAATAACTACAGTGATGCAAGACAGAGCAGTCTTGAATACCTAGAATCAGACTGAAAAGCAAGCACATTAAAATGGCAGAGATACCCCTGAAAATAATCCTATTAGTGAAACTGCATGACTAACAATAATTTATATGCACCCAGAACATATGTGCACCCCCAGAACACAATCAATCACTTCACCTGGAATACAGCCACTCAGCACTGTAATATTCATACATACAAGCTGTTAGCTATCATCAATCAAGAAGCTTTTAACTAATTACTTTAACTTTTAAACAACAAATTTATGAATTTACACTAAATTACCAAATTGCCATCATATCTTATTCTATCAAAAGGTATTCAGATGATAATGTGCAGTGTAACAAATGCTAGACAATCTTGGTGTGTCACAAGAGGCAAATATGCCACATCGGACACCCCATACTGTGGAAACCTTCACAAGTGTGAAGAAGCCTCAGAGAAGCTAAGAGCCACATGGGCCCCAGAAGACAGAGCATGACCCCCTTACATCTAATTGGGATCACAAGAAATCTCCAGACTGAAAACATCCAAATATAAGACATCTTCACTTGCTATACAGGATACCACAGCTCACTGAAGTTGAACTGTTGAACAGGAAGAGCAGCTTAGGAAATAAAAATTATCTAGTGAAATATAAAAGAGGCTTTCTTCCACCAAGCAGAAAAGCACAGAAAGCTTCTCTCAGCCTTGTTAGATGAGACTGTTTAACCTAAGGCACCACAGTTTGAAGAAGAATTATTTAGTTGTAACCAGTTCATCCTGCTGTTGTGCTGTAGCCAGTCTTGCCAAGAGTGTTAAAATACCATTACTATTTCATGATAGATTTTTCATTAAAAAAAATAAATATGACAGCCTGCAAGAGAAAGGAGTATGAACTGCTACAGCAGAGTACTTTGACAAATGGAGTCTCAGATTAGAGTAATTGAAAGTGTTGTATTTTCTAAAATGTAATTACGTATACATTTTATAACTAATGCTGATTTACACATACAAATGAAATGAAAAATAGAAAGCAATTCTCAGCAAAACATAGCTTTTTCAATTCCTATGAAACTTTTCATCTTTAAAGTGATCAAAATTTAAACTGAAGTGCTTTTTAGATGGTATCTAAAAGCTGTTCTAGCTTTTTTGTGACCAATATAGCATTTCTCACCAAGCCGCTCTTTTCAGAAATACAATATCTAAGGCTGCGCTGCCCAGCAGTGTAGATATAAGGCTGTGATAAAACATTTCGAAGTATTTTCCTTCCACAAGTCTGTTTTCCTTGCTATGCAGATACCCTTCCCAGGAACTGCACAGAAATCATGAATTGAGTGGCATCAAAACAACATCGTTGGTCCTTTGCGGTCAGATCTAATAAACATTGACAATATAGAGAGATTGCCAAAAAGAACAGCCTCTCATCTCTCTGGCTGACTCCCTGAAGCACACAATTTGTTTTATAAATGAAGAAAATATATTTTTATAATTGCAGCAGGTGTGGAATATAGATGGCTCTTTATTTATGCTAATAATTAAAAATAAATGTCAGGCCTACTATGTCCTTGATCATTTAAGTCACTTTAATGATACATGAAATATAAAATAAGTCTTCACTAAAGGTCTCTAAAGAGAAAAGGGCAGCACCAGTAAATAAAGAAGGATTATCATGGTGGGGCAAACTTGAAAGGAGATGGTATTCATTCAAAATGCAATTTACTTTGACAGTAATTTTCTGTATTTTCCCTGCAATTATTGAAGATACGTTTTTTGAGTAAGAACTTTTTTTCTTTGAGAACCTGTTCTCTTTGGTCTAAAGTCATATAGTCCTGTTAAATCATGTGTTAATGGCTTCACCATTTATTACATAAAAAATAAAATTATCATTATGTCATCAACTTGCCATTTAGAGCCCTAATACAGGGTAAGGAAACTAAAGGAAGTGTCTTGGGACATGAATTTAAAATCAGTGAGTTCAGTCTCATGGAGCTCAAGTGTGAATGGTGAATGCACAATTATTTAAGAATACTTATTTTACACTAACAGTTAACGTGGTGAAAGCAAACCCATTGCCAGAGATTGTTTCTGAATTGTTGTAGGTGATTATTAGTTTTAGTTCCTGTACTTTGATCTTCAGAGAGCTCAAATCACTCCAAAAAAGGATAACTCTAAGAACAAGCATGAATGTAATCAGATACTACTATGACTCTGTCCCAGCAAACACAGGCAGTTCTTGGCATTGTAGGAAGACAGGGTTGATATCACTGTAGGAAGACACACCTCAGTGTCACTCAGGCTCTAATCTGAAATCTTTGGATATATTCAATGCTAGTCAATACAGCCTAAAAGAAACCAATTAGCATATTTTCATCTCCAACTTACACAAAGTTACAATGCACCAGTCAGAGAAGGCACTGTGAATCAGTTTGCTCCTTCTTTATACCTCAGGAAAAGCAGAAGTGCCCCCCTTTCCCTTGGTCTGCACAGACCAAGATGTGTCACCACCTCCTTGGTCCCCCCACTCTTCTGAAGGCCAGCGCACTCCTACACATCCCAGCTCCCCAGCCCTGTCAGCAGCACTCCCTGGCCTTTATCAACACTAGTCCTCCCCATTCATTTACAGGCACCCTGTTTCGGGCTCTAAACCCTGTTAGTGCAGTCTTCTGGAATAAGTTTGTCTTTATTATTTTTCCCCTAACTGTTGTCATTTACAAACCATGTAGCTGTAGAACAGCCCTTTTGGGGAGCACTCTTTTAGCAATTGCATTGGCTTATGATGCAGGTATGTAAAAATCAGGAAAAGCAGGAGCACATCTATATTTTAATGCTATTGTTCTCTGCATAGTTTAAAAAATTGCTTCCCTCTATTGGCAACCATTTATGACAAAAAAAAGCATCTCTCAAATCATAGCAACGTTGACTTTTTTGCTTTACCACTGTGCTCTCATATTCTTACAAGGTAAAATTAGTATAAGTGGCAGCATGTTTCCACAAGGCACAGCAATGAATCTGTCATATCAGGAAAGCTGGTTTGTCTCACTAAAAAAAGTTACAGAGAACACAAGCCACAGAAGGCTTTTGCTGAGAAACCATCTGCTTTAACTATCAGACCATTTCCTGCTCACTATCCTATGCAGGGTAAGGGCTATGAAGGATTTCTCCCTCTGTCAAGCAATATCCTTGCACAAGAGCCTGAACTCTAGACAGCTTAGATATACGTGCTTACAACATCCATGATTTACAAAACAATCTTAAAGACTGGAAAGTGTCAGAGAAGTGATGAGGAGAAATCCTCCCCCTGGCAACGAGAGCAGGAGTGACAAGCAGCAGTGGGGCAGGGACAAGCTTCAGCACCTGAGGTCAGAGCCACCTCTGCTTCAGGAGTCCAGAATTTCTCACAGCTAATCCAGCCTGAGTGTACTCCTGTGTCAGGGGACAACCAATACAAAAGTATTTATTAAGCTACTATTTATGCTGAGTCAAAGTGAAAAAACAAGGTAGGCAAGCAAACAATGGCAGAAATTGCTATTTAATAGCCATGGTCCTATCACGGACCACTGATCCACTCTTTCCTCTCTCTCCTTGCTGCTGAGCATCTCCCTACCACTTCTGAACTCTGCTGCTGTAACTGTTCTACAAGGAATTTCCTTGGGGCCTCACAATGTCCTCACCTAGCCTTCTTCAGTAGTCAGCATTACATTTATGCTTTGTTTCTTAATGATTACAGAATGGCTTGGGTTTTTTTCCTTTCTTAAATCCCATACCAAGTTTATGCCTATTACTTTGGTATCTGTCCAGTAGCTGGTGTGAAATAAGTTGGTGACCACTTTCCAGTTTTGCAGCAAGACATACGTGGTCCAGTTGGCATCCATGCTTATCACACCAGACTGAGCATTCAGCCTAGGTCCAGCAAGCACCAGACCAGACCTCAGGGACTGCTCTGCAAGGTTATTGTGGCAATGAGGAAGAGCTCAACCAAACAAGGCTTGTTTTCTGAAAGCAGCATCTGCATCTACCACACAGGCTTCAGCTTGCCTGGAGATATCAAGAGATGGTTGGGAAGGGACATCTGATCATCTATAGACCTCTGGTCTGCAGAAACTCCTGGTGTAAAGGCAGCAATACCAGCAACCTTGCACACTTATCACAACTAATGCTGCCTGCTGGAGCTGCTCTTGTTTATCTGCACTTAAGAACCAATGTGCTGGGGCTTCCCTGCTGGGGAAGGGTCCTGAAGCAAAATGCCTACACAACATGCCTGTCCCACCCTGCCATGCAGTCACTTTTATTAGTGGTGAGATCCACTCTTCTACTGTCAAATCCCCCCTTCCCACACAGGGAGCATAGAAAGGGATTTCATACTGTGTTTCCATTAAATACAAAAGCTCAGAAGTAACTCAAACTGTCAGGATTTATTCTGAATCAATTTTTCCCATAATAAATAGAAGTTCAGTTTTCTTGTGGTTAAATAAAATGAAATGCACACAGTGAAAAAAATTAAAGCTGTCAAGCCATTAGATGTCTCACAATTATGTACATAAATATTCAGATTTTAATGGGGAAAGGTGTGAGCTTTAGTAATTAATATTAGATGTTGCCAGTAAAAATTAGACTTAGTTTCAGAAAACTGGTTGACCTCTTGATACTCCAGATCATTGCATATGAGACCCTTTTTTCATTACACAGTTAAACGTTCACATACAACATCCTATTTCTGATGAATATAGCAGGCAGAAGGGGTATTTCTTACAGTGATTTCCCTACAGGTTTGGTAAGTGTGGAGTGAGGAAGTAGGAATTTAAGCAACTGCTGCTGAAAAGTTGGTTTATACCATAATTACTACCATAAATTATTTTTACCTGAATATTCTGCTCTGTATTCCAATTGTGAAAGGATGAGAGTTTTTTATTTTTTGGACTAAGCATTTGAACTACTTAACTTAAAATTTTCATACCAGGCAGTGCAATTCCTGGTATAGTTTCCAACAGAACTTCTGGAGAATTAGGCAAAAATACTTAATATCTGTTCCCCAAGCGGTAATTTTTGGCTGCTGAGCATATAGCCCACAGCAGCAGATGATGTGCTGGACAGCCTCTGGGGAACAAGAGGCACTATCCTTCACTACAAACCTCTGCTAATGCTGAAAGTAGAGCCCGTGTTACTCTCTTGCTTACTGCTCATTTCTATTTCCAGCAGAAAGCAGCAGACCTGTTTAATATAATGTTTGATTCAGCCCAGCTGCTGGTGGGTGGATGGCCATATCCTTCCTTCCTTATCTTTCTCATGACATGATCTGCTCTGGAGCCCATGAGTCATGTGAGGGAGGGTCACCTGCTAGCAGCCACAATCGTGCACATCGACTCTTCACAGCCTCTGGGGCAGCGACTGGAGCAACCAGGGACTTGTCCCCCTTTATGGAGCTCGTGGTATGAGCACACAGTGAAGGAGCACCATTTGGGAGAGGGAAAGGGCAGCAGGGCAGGAGAACTCACTGAGAGCCACAGATGTGCGAGCTGTCAGTACACCAGGAATCACCCTGACCCCAACACTGTGCACAGAGCAGCAGAGGAGCAGGTCCCGGCCCATCAAACACTGCACTTCTGCTGTGTCCATGTGGGGCAGGCAAAGCAAGAGCAGACTCTGCCTCTCCAGCTGTCCTCATGCCTCACCTGTACTTCCAGACCTCTCTACTGCCTGCTTTGCCACAGCACTGTCACCACAGTTTCCTCAGTTAAAGTTATGGTGATACGCAAAGTGCTTACAAAGATGGAAGCTATGAAAAGAAATTAACTTGCACTGGCCATTCAAACTTGACAGCAATGCCTGAACAACCTGGCTGCTCAACCCTTCCCCCTCTACCCCCCCCACCCCCATTAGCTGCAGCATTAGATCATCCTGAAGTGAGGGAAAAAGGGATTCTTTTCATGAAAGCACAAATAAAAGTGATTTTTCTTTACCTACAAGAACATTTTTAAATTAAAGAGGAGAAAACTACATTAAACACACTCAACTATATTTACTAAATTATTATTCTAACAAAAGTCAAGCAAAGATCATACATTCAGGAAACACTGCATTTTTTATTAACTGGCTGAAAAGTCCCCTGATAGCTTCCTCTAAGACTGACTACTGTTTAGGAATGAAGAACTCTAAAAAAAAAAAAGAAAGATAAATTGCTTTATAATTAGAATAATTTGTAACTCATCAGGTATGTGAACTAACACGTATATTAATACCACTGTTTTTACTAATACTCCTTGCAAAAGCCCACCCATAATTTGTATAATGGGTGAGTATATATATAATAATACAAAGGACTCACACTAGGCTTTATATCAAACAGAACAGCCCTCATGGCTGAAATAGCTCCCAAGGTTCCAAAAATTTATAGGTTGTACTTGGGAATGCAATAGCTAATCCTCATGCAGTAGGTTTGACAGGCTGTTTCTGACCATCCTTCCTAACTACTTGCCTCAGAAATACAGTGCCAAAATAAGACTTAGTACATTTTTGGATCTGAACAAGGCAGTGGTTTTACTAGCAGTCATTCAGGATGCCACACCACACAGCACTGGCCTCCAGCCTCGCTCAGGCTCCTGGGCTGGGTGAAAGACTTGACTGCTTCTCTCCTCAGCTGTGATATTCACAGAAAAATTACCTGAGAAAGCAGGCAAGGTCTTTCCCACATGATGAGGCAACACTCATCAGGATATGTAACTGGGCCTCTGTACAGTTTCTAGTGAAAAGAAGCATTGACCCGAAAGGATGGCCATCCACCCTACAGGCTTGTCCTGGATTGCAGTGTAAGCCATAAACAAAACTGTGTATTCTATTATCATCTTCACAAGCTGTTAAAGCAGGTAGGCCAGTGCTCGTTATCCCCTACCATGACTCATCCTCAATAACTCCCTCCGGGGGCTATCTCTGTTTAATGGGCAATCAAGGACCCACAGCCCGACTCCTAGAATTCCACCAGCCCACTGTGAGATGCTCCGCCCAGGGGGAGGAACCAAGCATTCCCACGTGGGTGTAACCTGGGGTTTGGAACAGCAAAAGGAGCCCTACCTACTGGTTTCCCAGAGGACAAGAGCTACCACTGGACCTTAAGGTGAAGACCAGACCGTTTCTACAGGATCACAGCTTCAAAAGAGCCACTTCATCTGGACTGCTACAACCACCCTGACTAACAGGGCGTCAGGCTGTGTCCTGACTCTGTCAGTGTTCTTGTACTAATGCATTTATTTTAATTTTCCTATTAAATTATAATTCTGACTTGCAATCTCCCTCTGGTTTGTTTTCAAACCAGTACGAGGCTCTCCAGCAATTCCACAGGTAGGAGCAAGCTTTATAAATCTGTCCTATTCCTGGTTTACAAAGTCATTCATTACAGTTTCTTACATAGCTTCCTCAATCCTGCTGCTAAAAGCAATCAACAAAGAAAAGAAAACCCTCCCATTCCTTCACAAATAAAATCCACCACTCCACAAATAAAAATCAAGAGTCCACTAGTCCTTGAACTAGTTCTTTTTCTGAATTTGTTTTGGTTTTTGGAGGGGTCTTAGAATTTTTAAGAAAGTATAGTATAATTTTATAGTTTATGTAATACATAGATGTTTATTTACCATCATTCAAGTCCCTCGTGGACAGGGACCCCAAGCTTGCCCCGCTCTGAGCTACTGGTACAATAGCATTGTAATGTTTGCAGCATTACTTATGGAAGCTGTATGAAATGCCCAGACTGCCCTGCAATACCCTTAAGAACAGTTGTCTGGTATTACTAAGCCAGTTACTAGAAGTCAGTGAGAAAAAACCCCAAACATACTTAGCATTACATGCCTTGGTAAGCTGAGATTCAAGAACTGGGAATCTATTTGGACATCAAAGTTCCTAGACAATAGATCACTCAACTCTCCTGTAAGATTTTGTTTGCTGCTGAAGTTATCTACTAGAAATGTTATTCATAATTTTTTGCTTCTTCCCCTTACCTTTTGTCATTAGAAAAACCTTTTTCAGCTGAAAAACACAAGCAGGACTTTTTGACAGAGACAACTGCTAACAGTAGCAAAGACATCTGGTATGGTTCAAACCCAGCTCACTGCAAAAGACAGGCATGGCAGAAGGTCCACATAATGTGGACAAGTAGGCAGCAGCACTCCCTCCACAGCTGTTTCCTGCTTGTGTGCAGAGCTGTGTTCCAGGTTGCCAGTGCCTTTCCACGTCACTACCAGCAATTCCAGCCAACTACAAGACAGGAGAGAGAGCTGATGCTACAACTCAAATGATGGGCTCTATCACCTGGCAGCAGATGTAAGCCAGCCCTGAGCTTTTAATGTCAGTACTGCTGACTTGCACCAGCCAGAGCTGGGCATCGCCTTCACTACCACAAAAATTCTTTAGAGAAATTATTTATTAAAAGCTTTTTTGCCAGTATTGTATTGAAAAACATAGGCTTCTCTCTGACCCATGCCTCTATAGTGTATGCAAGAGGTATTTGTTCATCTACCATACAAAAACCCCAACACTAGCAGAAGCCCAAACTCCTCATTGCATAAGGAAGGGAGGGAAAATGCAAGTTTGACTTTGGCTTTTAGAAGGAATACAAGTTTTGAAGTGCCACTTAGCAAGATACAGCTGTCCTCTAAATTTATTATCAGTTCTTTCCTACTATAATTCTTATATCCATAAGGGTATAAGCTTGGACACTGTCACATTTAAGCCTAGAAACTATCTGTTCAGGGTTTTTTTTTTTATCTTTATGGCCACAGCTACATAAATGATATAATAGAAGTCTTTATTTTAAAAGCTTTTTCTCATTAGTGTCTGCTCTCAGTTCTATAAATCACTGCGCTATACATGTGATTGTGCCCTGCCACACAGCTCCGAGTACAGAATGGACAAATGAAACTGTTACAAACCCATACTAAGTGACATTTTTAACCCATACATTTTGAGAACATTTTAATTACATATTTTTATGATTTCTGATTAAACCAAAATTGCTTTCAATGGCACATAATAAATCACACCACAGAATTATTCACATTCTTCCCAAATGGAATCAAATGATTTGTTTGCTACTTTTGGGACTGAAGTCCATTTTTACTTAAGAAAATAGTAAATTAAAAGAAAGTACTTCTAGATACTCTGATAACTCCAGATCTTTCTTATGACTTATTTTTCTCTATTTCACTTAAGCTCCAAGGGCTGTTTACTCCATGTTTTTAGGTAAAAGAAAACTTAACAGCAGGTCTATGGGTAGCACTGCCTGCAGGGACAGTGCTCTGTCTGCCTCCTTCTATCAGAGCCCCTGTACAATCAGAAGAATTGCAGTTTGTGGTCAACTTGCATCCTCGTGAAAGTATTACAACAAAGTAGTCAGAAATGATCACGTTAAGGAATACAGATTCTCCACAGCTGAATACTTTAATAAGAAATAAAGTACCCAGCCACTTATTTTCTTCATCTGCCCAGGCCTTGTTTCTCTAAGAGGTGACTTTTTGACTTTTCTCACTGTCTCAAGCCATAGAACTCTTATTTTCCCCAACTTCAAACACTTCAATGAGACTGCAGTCAGCTTCTAGAAATACCTAGACATGAAAAATTGCTTGATTTACAAATATTTTAGTAAAATCCAGAATTAATGACTACAGTCTTGAAAGATCCTTTTATACTGATCTAAAAGAAGTCTCATTTAATCCGTTTATCATCTGGAATATGCAAATACCTGCATTAGTTACAATCACTTTATCACTCATGGGCCTTTACCCCTATATTTCATTGCAATAAAAAATATGACCATTGATAGCTAAAGAATAGGAACTAGTAACTCATGGGGGAAAAGTCAACTTTTCTTTAGTGCTTTACATATATATACACACTCACACCAGCTCTGTCTCCTGTGGGGGTTTTGTAGCTGTGTCTTAGTACTTTGGAATATAATGCCACTCAGTGTTCTGAAAGATACAATTTAGAGTTCTCTACTAGGAAAAGGTTTTATTTACTGTCTTACAGATTACAAGATAGCAATAGAGACTTATAAAAGCTGAAAAAATGTTGCTTTCTCAGCATTAATTTACCCTTTGGATTTTACAATCCCTGTGACAGCCTAGTTTGTCTAACACTTCCTTTGGGAGATAGGAAGGCTGGGAAACAGTTGATGTAATTGGTTGAGTAAACAGGAGGAGACATCTGCAATATAGAGAATATTTGCCTCTATTTGCTTATAGAAATGATTGGACAGAAAATTACTATCAGTACAATGGGAGCAACCACAAGGCTGAGCTACAGCATGCTGACTTCCTGGTGTGGGAGAGTTTCTAATGTTTAAATGCTGCTGTTCACATAATTACTACAAGCAAAAAAGCTGTTTTCCTCTATCATGTTTTCTACCCTTCAGAGAGCTAAAACAGCTAAATCCCTTTCTACTCCCAAGTTCATGCATGAATTTCTGAAGAAAAGCCATCAAAAACTCAAATTCACCTCCCCAGCCAAAGCTAGAGTAAATTCCCCAATTTGTTTACTCTTTATCTTGAGAGAAGATCCAGTTTATCACAGCTCTCCCCTGGTTAAGTTGTCATTAGAAAAACAAAGCCATTAGCCAAAAGCAAAAGAGAAAGCAGAGGCACGTGCCAGCCTTGAAACTTCACAGGGCAGCTACATCGAAGGACAAACCTCGAGAATCAGGTTTCTAAATTGATCATGCAAAACACCTACTTTGAAACACTGGAAAACAGTATTTTTAAATTCTCCTGCTGTCTCAACTGTTGGTTTCATGTGTTTCATGGGGTATCGCACCACGAAGGAATTTTAATTAGGCACTTCTTTACTCAACAACCTGTCTTCAAGCTGAATGGCACGAAACAATCAATGCCTTAATGAATAAATTGTCAATCAAACCATATCCATACATTTGGTTACCTTGAGCTTCCTCAGCCAGAAGAGCACTGTGAAAGAATACTCCTGTTACTAACCCTCTCTGCCCTGCACCATCAGGAATAGGATGATTAATCCATTTTCCATCTACCCTTAGCACCACTGATAAAACTGATCCTCACAACAACAATCTTTTGTTTTAGTCTCTCACTCTGCCACTTAAGACACCCTGTCAAAAACATTTTTTAGATAATTCTTTTTCTACTGAGCCATTTTAAGCATGCAAAGTGCTAACCACACAGATCCATTTTGAAATACAAAACATTCAATTAAGCTGCACCAACATTAATGGCAATTACTAGAGATCAGATTGAAGGGCAACCAGAAGTGACTTATCTGTGCTCAAGTCTGGTGACCCCTTCATTCCTTGCCAGGGAATGTTAAGAAACAGATTAATCAAACACAATAGCCATATGTTTACATTTTTTTTTAAAAGCAATCAGATTTCCACCGTCAGAAAAGCACTGACAAGTTGTTGCATGATTTTCGCAGGACCCAAAGGCTCACAAAATCTTGTGTTTGTAATCAAACTGCAGCAAACAGCTGTAGCTCTACCTGTCATCATGGCCCTAAGGGAAGACACGAGCAGTGTGCAACTCTTACTCCCAGGATGTATTCTCCAGGTGCTGGCAAACCCTTTGACGAAACACACAGTTTTAGGGTGAAAAAGACAGACATGTAAGCAGGACATCAGAGAACTACTTCAACGTCTGTCCTGTGTTTTCAGAGAAAAAGGCACTAAACGTAAGACATTCTTAAGACTTTTGCCTGAAATACCTCTATAATTTCTAAGATTTATAACCTGAAAATTATTTTTCCTCTCCTCACAGGCTTCATTAGAGGGGAGATGGAAAAGAATAAACATACAGATGAGAAGAATCTTATTTTAATGGATTGACAAAGACAATTTTGTGGATGATGATATGACTGCACTTATTCATTTTTAATCACAATGTATTAACCTGTGGTTGAGAAGGCCAAAGTCAGCAATGCATTGAAGGAAGTCTTTAAATCAAAGCAGACAAACAGCCACACTACTGCCTACTACCACTAGATCATTAAGATGATTAGAATTAAGCACCAGCTTAACATATTGTTAGATTGTGTCCTTAACATTGGCAGAGCAGAAAAACAGGAAACTCAGAGTATTTAACTCATATCATATATTACAAATACATTCTATCATCACAGGTTTCTGAACTCAGGGGAAAAAAAAGTTCCTACATTCCTCTGGAGTAAGGGTTGTGGGTTTAAATTTAGGAATTTAATTCGTAGTGAGTGACATTTTCAGTAGGATGGTCAGACAGTGTGGCTTACAGGAAAACATCCCAGCCTGAACAGCTACCATTGTGTCCCAGCAGATTATGTAGAACAAGGATTTTGACCCAGTTTTGGCATGACTGTTGTTTACAGCTCAACCTGCAGCTGACTGGCTTTCCTGGATTTACCTCTGTCTTTCCAATGTACTTATCTGGGTTTAGGTTATTTTTTGTTTTCTTTAATAATTCTGTTCTAGACATGCTGCAAGGCAGCCTTCCTGATGAAGTGATAAATTTACCAACACCTGGTGCATTTTAAACTCTAGAACAGCCAGATGGTAAAGAGACAAACTCTCTGCAAAAGTCATTACAGCAACGAAAGCAGTGCTGCTGCAGACAGAAATGGTCCCTTGGGAAGGGAAAGCAGGGGAGAGGGCAGGTTGATTTGGTCCAGTTTTCCTAAGGGTAAGTCACTTATGCTGCTGGAAACACAGCACAGAGTGCCAGGCAGCAGGCCGGAACCAGCAGGTACACAAATAACTGAGCCCACTCACAATCCTCCTTCTGAACTGTCAAAGGATTGCCTCAAAAGCCGCATTATACAGCAGCCCAAACAACAGGTGGTTTTGTGGAGCTTCAGGATTACCCACCTAATCTTCTTAAGAAATGAAACAGAACAGCCACAGAGGGCTCTACAGAGGAAGATCACAAAGTTCATCAGCTGAGATGTGATTATAAGCGAGCTAATCAGTTTAGCCACAAAGTAGATCATGCTATTTGTTCTTTGGAAAGCTTCTCAGCTTCTTCAGAGATTCTCTGTTCTCCCCTTTCCCTGTCCTTGCCCCTCTTTTGTTTACTCCCTTTTGTCCACATACACAGAAAACATGCTATGTTAAAGATTTCATTTTAACCAAGGAAAAACAAATAAAAGTATTTCCTATGTACTAGGGTAGTACAGCAAGAGCCTTAAAAATCTAGGAAAGAATCACTCCAAAATTATCACTTCTGTTTGTACTTCTCACTTCTATATGCATCTATGCTCCTTGTGTTGCTGTACTTAGTTTTCAGTAGAAACCAGTTCCAGGGTTTGCACAGCAGGCAGTATCATGAAACCACTGAGATGCCATAAAGCTGCATGGCTAGTCCAGCCAGAACTCAGTCTGCAAAAAACAGACAGAATATTTCTATTGTTAACAGGCAAAACACTGCTAACACCTTCTCTCCTAGTCCAGGGTTCTCCAGAAGCTCTGCTCTCCTGTCAGGGAATAACTCTCCATGTTGCCAGAAGCTCATTTAAGACCTTTCCAACCATGAAGTAGCATCCTCTCCCATGAGCACCATTTTACTATGAGCAATCTCCAGCTATAAACAGAAGCAGCATCTAGGGGACAAATGAAAGTGGAAACCTTCTTGGCAGTGTGATTCCTGACCCTTATTTTCTGTATTTCAGCCTCAGTCCCAAATCCCAGGGAACTTTCTCTTAAGATTACCAAAACGGAAGTAGCAATAGCTGCAGGATTTATTACCCGAACACGCACTTGTGAGGTTTGGATTAAAACCACAAGTTCATTTCACTTACCAGTCAATAAACAATCAGCTTTCTGTAATTCCTCCAACTCTTCAGGCTTCATAGCACCACCCAGAAGTTCAAACATTTTATACTCCAAAGAACTACATAGCCCTTTTTTTTGTTGGTGAGGTTTGGGGTTTTTTGGGGGAAGGATGGAGGAAGGGGGAAGAGAGGGTAAACTCTTTGCTTTTTAATGCCTAATCTTAAAATCTCTGACTCAACAACACCTGCCTTGAGAGTTCCCTGATATTACTTGGGGAATGGTGTGATTGGTCACAGAACAATCACCCCCATCTGCACACTGAGTGAGTCACTCAGGTGCCAGACTTTGGGTCTCGTCATCTCCTGAGCTAAAAGCCTTTAACACCTGGGGTTATTTCCATGTGAGAGTACTTACATGCATTAAGCCCCCACTTTGGGAGAAATCCTAATAATTCTTTTTTGTCATATGCTTATTTTCTGTTCTTTTCACACTTGCACTCACTGAATCAATATAATGAAGATCTGTAAGAGAATTGTAAAACTCATGGGATATGTCGATATGTATAAGTCCAAGAAAGAAAATATTCCAGAGACTAATGCAAAAGTCTAAACTGTTTTAACTTACATAATAAAATTTTAGCTTTCATTTATTTTTGTTTGCTTCTGAGCCATCTCTGAGACTGGTTTAAGTTGAAAGTTGCAGAAGGCTTCTTTGTTTGCTACTTGTAAAAAGTAATTTCATAATAACTCTAAAATAGTTGATAATTTTTAACCATTGGGACCAATTTAAGGTAATCTACAGAACTGTTCAGCTGTGTTCCCAGGATCTACATCTTTCCCAGCAGCAAGTCCTCTCATTCTAGGATCAAAAAGGAGCATCACAATGGTGTTGGTGAGCTGTGTGCCATCAGAATTTGCACATGAAGATTAAGAAATAGAGTTCTTCAGTAACCCTTCTACACACGAGGGAAGATGGGTGAGAACCACCTCTTTAATAATGGAAAGAAATTTATTAAAGTGCAGCATTTAACGTACAGCCTGCTAGTCTTCATTACACAGATCTAGCATCACCTTGTCTCTGGACCAATACGCTTCAGCAATTATGTCTGGAAGGTTTTTTGAAGTTTCCTAGTTTTTCCCATTCTGGAAGATTTACAAGCAGTACTATATATATTTTCTTCTATCTTAGCTGAAGAAACAACTTGCACACATTCTGCAGCCCACCTCCCCTCAGGAAAGCAAATAAACACAGGCATTGGTTTAAGTGCCCTCACAAAGACATTTTCTTGAGTCAGAATTTGAACTGAGGTCAATAGCACATGGACGAGCAATCACATATTTCTTATACATATATTTCTTTGTGAATGAGATGACTCAGCATTAGGTCCCATAATGATGATAACTCAGCATTAGGTCCCATGAACAGGCCATTTACTTTGTCATCTCAGAGGAGAGGCATTAGTCTGACAAAAACCTGCAGTATCAGCCCCCATCCTCCTAAGGTCACTAAGAAATTCAAAGGAATTCTGGTTATGTTGACATTGTTTATGTTGTTATGTAGAGTATTCTACTTGCTGGACATTATTTCTGAGATTAAATTAAAAGCATAAAAAACTTTGTCATGTATTCCTAGCAAGCTTTTATGATCAACTCTGATGGTATTATATTTGCATTAAAAAAAATGCAAGTAAACTTGCCTAACTAGGCAGACAGAGTTATGCTATCACACATTTTTTTTCAGTGAGCTGTTACAAAAAAGCCATGTAGTCTTTATGAAAAACAAAACCAGTAGTTGTCTAAAAATGTTCAGTGTTACAGGACTTGTATGAAGGGAACCAAAATCTGAGTTCAAAACTACTTCTCTTTAATATACACCATACTCTAGATTGCCTGTCAAGTTGGGGAACACTGCAGATTTGAATGCAGCCAGTGCATATGCCAGCTTTCTAAATAAAACCTGTCAACTTCATATTCAAGGGTCTGTTTTCCATGTCTGTCTTCTCAAGCTAACCTCTCTCAGCACTCTACTGCAAATTCAAAAAACAAAGTTCCCAGGAGTGCTGCTGTTGATAAGGAGTGGAGAAAATGCTACAGACTTTTGATGTTTTCCACTGCCTCAGGCATGGATTTAGGAAGAGCTGTGGGCATGTGCCACTGTCCCCCACTCCCAGAGCTGCGTGGTGTGGGCTCTGCACCACTCTCCTCCACAAACCACCTAGTCATATCAGAGCTACTTCAGCCTTTTCACCTGAGTTATTTCACTCCCTCCCCGCCCCGGGCTCAAACTGCATTTCTGCCATGGCCCCTACTATAAATTATCGATCATGGCTGAAATTGTGAGCTCTTTGAAACCAATGGCAAAAATCTCAATGAATTTTTTGGATTTTTGCCACTCAACTACAAGGGGTCATTTTGCATTTGTGTGTCATGTTTTTTATCAATTAATTGAAAAGTATCCTTTCTCCTTCTTAGAGACTTACAGAGGAAGTTCTTGAATAGGTAAAGTAGTTGGCTAATACTAAAGTAGTTGGTTCATTTACTTCAAAGCCCATTTGAGTTTCTCCTGTTCTCACACTAATGCCCACATAAATTAATACAGACTCACTATTTCTCTGAGCTCCTCCACCTATCACCATTGCCTCCTGTCTAATTTAGTTTCAGAAATTGCTTAGGACCAGCTTTGCCTTTCTGACTGGTGTGTACCTAACATGTGAAGTCCCCCCTGTGCCTGGAGCATCAGGTACAGCAATAAATCCACTTGGAACCGGAAATTCTGAGTCTGAAAGTGAACAGATGCACGGGCCATTTCCAGCTCATGTGTGTGAGATCCAGGAGCTCAGTGGCAATAAAGGACCAGACAAACCATCCTCTGTCATGCAGTTTTGGCTTAGTACATTAGAGTGACCATCTCACAGGTAACTGCAGGGTCTGTGCAGAGGGCTTTGGATCTAAAACAGAAATCCTGAACTGGACCTCATTCACCGGGAACCCAGCAGAGAGCGTAGTGAGGGGTGACATGTTGATGGTAATCTGCATTGCTAAGCCAGTAAGTGGCTTGCAGCAGTTAGAGGGTTTTCACAGTACTTATCCTAAGACCTTGATGTAATGAATTGCAATACTGAAAGTTAATAAGCTTATGTACTTGGATCATGATTTCTAGACCTTTCTGAGAAAAGGAGGCTCAATCTTCAATCTGATCAGTGGCAAATAGAAACATCTGTGCTTTAGACGCAAGAATACATCAAGATAAGACTGTTGGATCATTCCCGTGCCAGAGACACTGTTGAAATAAGGCCTAAATTCATACCTCAAGAAGCTAAACAGTTAAATTACAGTATTAGCTTTTTAAATGAAATACTTTGTTAAAGGAATAAAACAGGATAGAATCAATTTTTATTGCTCTATCATGCCTCTAAACCGATCACAGCTGTAATAAAATTAGGGATCCCATTTCATTTAAAGCAAAGAAAGTAATTTTATTTACTTTTTTCAGTCATGCCTCCACACAAGTGCATGCACAGAGCAATCAGCTGCTGCACTTGTTAGCTTGCTGATTAAATACTTTGTCACTTAATGCTGCACTAATTACAGAGAATTGAAGCTGCCTGTGCGTCAGCTAATAGGGCATTAACTTTAACTGAAATCCCTACGTTTCACTCATTCCTCGTCTGCAGAGCTGGCAGGAGGAAGACCCTTTCTGCTTTTATTCAGGCAGTAATTCCAGCAGATCCATCCTCAGCTGCTGAGATTTCTTTGGCCAGTAACTTTTGATAGCTCTACAAAGCCAATAAAATTTCCTTGTACCTGCAGCCTTGCCGGCTTTGTGACCCACAAGTGCTGAGCGTGTGCACGGTAAAAGTGCAGCAGTGAAAGCTGGGGAACGGCTCAGCCCTGCGGCTCCAGTTCCTGCCTGAGGCACACCATGGGGTCAGAGGGCAGACCCGATTAACCACCTGCTGAAACTGTTTCCTTGGCCAAATAATTGCCAATTGTTGTAACTTGTTCAAAGTCCGACCCCTGGACATCTGCTAATTCGTGAAAATCATGCCTACGTTTTTAAGGGGTCTAGAGACCAATTAATAAGATTTCCCAGTCTTTACATCTCAAAAGTTGTGATTTCTAAGCCAACATCAGCATTCCTGAGAGTTTGACTCCCCAATTCCAAATTTTGCTACCAAAACAGAATTATAGCCCGGGGAAAACATATAGATCAGGAAAAGCTTTCTCATTGCAAAGTTAACCACGCTAAACATGCGAATTTTTTCTCTCATCTGCAAATGATATGCAATGAACTGACAAATAAAGTCTAGATTGATTAGCTGTGTAGGTGTGTGTCTGTGTTTGTAGTTCATGGAGCTGATCACTTAATCTAAACTGACACTTAGACTATACATGTTTCACCATCACAGTTTTTTTTTAATATAACCAAACAGATGGTGCATGAACACCACAATATAGTCACAAGTTCCCAGAAGGAGTTAACAATATTTTTTTAGAATGGCAGCTCATTATATATCGTAACTAAGGTTGTATCACCCATTTCCCTATAAACCCTGATTTCAATGGTTTACAATGTAACCATGAAAATTCATTCAGGCTAGAAAAATAGCCTGAAACCAAGAACCCAGTTTTTGTTGAGAAACGTCAAGCAAGCTATCCCATTATCACACAGTTTTCATTTTTTAAATTCTCCCTATGCATTCTTATAAACTGGGGGAGGAGGGAAGGGAGAGCTCCTAAAAGTAAGTAAGTTCTTTACAAAGGTAAAGAGTTTGTATATTTATGCCAGATTTTAAAGCAGCTTGGTATATGCCAAACAGTTTTTTATTATACTTCTGTACACTATAAGCCAACAAAATCTGGGAAGCTCAAAATAAAGAAAAATACTATTTTCTGATCAGAGCATTTTTTTTTAATGTCTCAATTGGAGGGACTTTAGATTCCAGAAATTAGTCTTTTAAAATATCCACATAGATTGTGTACCCCAAAGGTTGGTTTCTACATGCCATTTGTCAGTTTCAAATATTTTAGTCACTGCCCCTAGAATATTTAAAAGCATCAGCAAAAAAAGCAAAGGGAGTTTATCAACATCAGCCTTAGCCAGTGCTGTCAGGCTGTAGAAACATTGTCTTGCTCCCGCTACAAGATGGGTTAACTCCAATTTTGTTTCACCTCCCTCTCACAGGTGAAAATGGAAGCAGAATAAGGTCTAGAGAAGGAAAATACAAGCCTTTCCTTTTAAATTTATGGTCACACTTGCAAAATTCAGTTTGGAGGTTTTTTTGGAGTTTAGGTCAGTTTTCTGCATACTGACACGTGTGCCTTTTTTTTACTGCACTTTGTTTTAAAAATATCAAGCCTGCCCTGCTGAGCATCCCTCCATGCCCATCTCTGTGCTTCACTCCAGTCCATCATTCTGTGGCTTACACTGTTATACCTAGAATTTTGTGCCCTATACAAAGTGGGTCATATCCAACTCTAGACTTGCTCTCCTTACTTCCACAAGCTAAGCTGTATTTTATTTCTTTTTGGAAGAGCTACAGGTTAGACAGCAGATGAGATGACAGAGAAAACAAAACCATGCAGCATTTCAGAGCTGCCTCCCTATCAGACAGAGACTCTCTGTCTCTCCAGTTTTCATCTCCTTCATGTTCCTTGTCATTTCACTTATGGTTGGGTGTGGGTTTTATCTCTCTGAGTCTGTAAAATGGGGCTTCTCTGTAAAACTCCTCAGACGCCCCTGTAAATAATTTCCAGTGCACATTGCATAGCTGTGGCTTTGGTAGAAAGGCACACAATGGCACAGCTGTGCCAGCACTGTGCCAGTCCCTGGCAAATCCATCCCAAACAGGCCCCTGACCTGCTCCTGAGCAGCACTGCCCGTGCCAGCCTCGGAGTGCTGGCATGGCAGCTGGGCACAGGGAGCTGGGGCAGCCAGGAAAATCACTGGGGGTGGGCAAATTATAGCAAATTCTCCTGACTACAGAACAGAATTACCTGCAGTGGGAGGCCTGGGACACGTCACCAGCTCTGCTGGGACACAGCTCAGTGCTGCCATGCAGGCTACAGCTGACTCACTTTGCTGGGCCTGGCTACAACACGCGCTTCCAGACACCTCTGCAGGCACTGATCAGGAACATGAATTAAAAGCCATAGAAGTGTACAGGCAGAACTAACTGGCCCAGAAATGGACACAGCCGAGGAGCAAACATCACCACAGTCTTGTGCCCTTGGCTTCCTGCTGCCCTAAGACCCCGGGAGGCCACAGAGCCAAATCAGTGCAGCAGAGGCAAGTGACCAGCTGTGACCTGGGCTGTGTGTTACACACCCCACAGCAGCCCCGGGGCACAGCTCTGGTCCCCAGAGCTGCTGCCTGCTCTGACTTTTGCACATCTGAACACAAGGGTGTTTCACAGCTATTCCTTTATGGCAAGTTCTGGTTGGGCTGTATGAAACAGAGGTCAAAAATGGGATTCTGAGGACATGTTTAATACATGATGAAAGTTATAGGCACTCAGGTCTAGAAAAAAAACTTGACATCTGTTGCAGAAAAATATTAATTAGGTATTACTTTAAATGATGAATTCTGGCCCATTCCCATGTGAACAGCTGGCAAACCTCCTGTTACAATCAGGTTGGATTTGGAGGGTTAGGAGTGTTGGGGTTTCTTGATCAAGATACTTTGTTATAATTACAGTCTATTAAGACTTTTTATTGGTTTATTAAGACTTTTGCTCGTTTTCTGCATGAACTACATTGAATAGTACTTCAACTGAATATAAAACAATGGCATTAGAGGCAAAAAAGACATCAAATACATTAATAAAGCCTTTTGAAAATGCAGATGATCATTTATATGATGAAAGACATTTGTCCACAGCATCCTTGCTTACTCAGATGGTTGATTGCTACATGATCATGATTTCTTTTGTTTTCCTCACTCAACATATGTTCCATGCCTTGTAAACTGCATACCTGTAAGTAGCATCCCATCTTGTTTAGATTAGTGAGATTTGTACATACTGTGCTCTTTTTCTGAACAGATTTGCCTGGAATGTTTTCAGGCTGACATTAACAAGGCATGGCAACATGCAATAGAGATGTGCTATGCTGCTTAGAATCATCTGTGAGCTTAAATGTGTGCACGTCTGGGTTGGGTTTTTTCATTTCATGCTGGCCCACCCCTATCTAAGATGTTAGGAATGTCAGAGATTTTTTACTAAAAAATTTCTGAACAACATTTTCCTTTGATTTTTCCTGTGCCAAAGAAAGTAAAGTCTGTTGCCTTGGCATACAGAGGGAAAAACTTGATTCAGCAGTTCCTAAATTATAACATTGCAAGTATACTGTAGTCCTTGGTGGTTCCTTGCATGCTTAGCTGTAGAATAGAACCAGACAATTTAGGGTTTAATGTTTCCTAAACCTGATAAAAAATTGTTCACTTTATATGCTCAGCAAAATCAAGAGAAACTTTTTGCACCATTGGCAGTAGAATTTATTTTTATCTATAACATTCCAGGAAAAAAATAAAATTAAAAATCTGAGTAAAATTGGCTTTGATCACAAACCCTTTGGGGCAAAGACTGCCTTTCCACACAGTACCCAAGAACATGCTGAACTCAAGTCATGGCTCCAGCTTTTAGGAACTGGCACAAAGAGGAATAAGACAACAATGTCTGTTACATGACGTCCTGTGGTGTCTTTGCTGACACCTTGAATATGGACTACTTACTGCTTGAGCCCCCTCGAAGAGGTGAAACACCAAGATTCCTGTTTTCACTGGCCTATCATGCAAGTCTTTTAATATTTTTAAGACCCTTACTTTGACAATTGCAATTTGTCACCACATAAAATACAGGAAATGTCACTTATTTGAAAAGGCTATATTTAACACACACAGAACTGCATTCAAATGCAAGTAAGATTGTGACAAGCCATGAAATGTGTAAAATTACAAATAATGCAAAATTAGTTTCTTAGTCAGAGAAATTAAAGGTTTCAAAGTTCATGAAACCTTTGCCTCCTTCCCATGTAACACAGCAGTATAGAGCTCATGGCAGGCTGAGCAATTGGTAGTTTGCTATGCCAACAGTAAAGACAGAAAGGTTTCTATTTACTCTCTCTTTCTGTGGAAAATTATCTTCAATTTTTATTATACTACAGTGCAAGCATCGAGTTAATCTTAGCAGCATGTCTCCTTTCATATTGTGAAAGAAATTGTAACAAAGGGAATCTGAAAAGTCTTACTAGTAAGAATAATATCTTACTTTTACACAGATCATTTTGGCCAGAGGGGTTCTGGTCATTCTTGCAAACCATTGCCAAGATCTTGTTTTCAGACCCTCGGGGTAGTGCTCAGCCCTGGTGCCTATCTGTCCAGAGCCCAGACAAAAGCATCCTGGCAGTTCAGCACAAATGAAGAAACCACAATGATGAAAGTCACATCCTGTCCATGAATCTGAGATCTGAAATTGCTTTTACCTCTGCAAAATCCTTACTTCTCACTGTACCCATCTCCCAGTGGCTTCCGGAAAAATATTTCAGCTCCTTGGAATTTCTGCAGAAATCTCTGGTCTTCTTGGGGAACTGGGGTCAAGATGGTTTCAGCTTTTGCAAGCTTCTTGTATGTGTGTGGCTGCTAAACCTGTGAAAGGACACTGGAGAAGGCAGGATTTCTGAGGACAGTTTGTACTCAAAGGTCATGGATCCTTTTCCTGATTCAAGAGTGAAATACATCTGGATCAGTTGTTTCTTCAAGAGCAGAGGGAAATTTGGGCACACTGGTGTGACAGTAGAACTCCCACAGAAATATTCCTTTGAGCCTTTTCTCTTCTGTTTTATACAACTATTGTCCACTAAAAGCAAGTGCTTCTCTCTGTCTGGCTTCAATAACTCTAAATCCTAATAAAATGCATTATGTGACAATTTTGCTTATTTTCATAAAGTATTCTACCAGGTTAAAATTCTTGCTGCTGTCACAAATACAGCAGTGTAGTGACCTGCTTAGAATCTCTGAGAGGGAAAACTATAAATCAGTAAATTATGATGTAATTACAATTTTCTGGATCTTTCACACAATGGTACCTTCAGCAGGCTGCAACTCTGGTTTAGTAGCGAGTGATTATTAAAGTTATTTTGCTATTGAGTGGAAGAGCTTGATAATATCTTCTAAAATTAGGAAAAGAACATTGCCCTATAGAGCAAGGTGCACCCTTCAGTCTAGGAAAAGAGTTGGACAACTTATAGAAGGGCCAGGAACTGAGATGTGAAGTTGCATGATGCCAAGTTAGACCAAACAATGACAAAATGCTCCAAACTAGCCTGGAGTAGAAGAGAAAGAGCTGAGAGAAACAGACTTTTGAGGAAACAAACAAACAAAAAAGAAATAATTTAGAAGAGCAAAAATGTAAACAAACAAGTCCTAAGCTAATGAACACCTGTGAAGAAAAAGGCAAACGTGTGTGTATGTGTGTCTGCACATGCACTTGGGTAGGCACTCAACCTCCTGTGCAACCAGCATCTCTTTGGGGGAAAGAAAAGCCTTTCCACTGACAAGAACATATCTCTTCCTCCAGTGTGGCTTTTGTCATTTATTCAGTTTTCTGGCTAGAAATACATGGTTTGGCCTCAATAAACTGTCAAGAGAAGCAGCATCTGTTATGGAAGGCAAATTGGTGAGAACTACATTGAAGTGGGCTTTGAATAATGGTTGTTTTCCTCAGAATTTAGACTATTTCCAATTTTTTTGTAACTACAGATGTAATTAAATAATTCATAACAATTCAGGCCACACACGGGTTTTATTCCTGGGCTTGGACTTCAGCTATAAACAGTTATATCTGAACACACATTTTGACGAGAATTACGCCTCAATAGCAGTCTCCAAAATTTTCCCCCAAACTGGCGAGGGCTCAGAGTTAGGGCTTTATTTGCCTCAATTATATATTTGTTTTTCAACATCATAAATTCTGTGGAATTGTTTCAGATTTACCCTTGTATCCTTATAAAGAAAACCCTTGTACAAAGTTTAGTCCCAGATAGCAGTTTATTCTTTTGTTCTAAATTTACTTGTCATATTACCCTAGTATTCATAGTCTTATTTCTAATCCTAATTTTCACCAGAAGTATATCAGCCAAAAATGTGATAAATACACATGCATATACTGTATTTCTCTTGACTGTGCTGTGGAAAAGCACTTTATGCTGTAATAAAAACAAGTGTATATATAATAGGAAGCATTAAAATGTAGGATCAGTCACTATATTTTGAAGAAGCACTTTCCATTCCATCCTGTGTAGGCCTACACCTATTCTAATAATAACCAACACATCAGGAAAAAGGTTTCAGTTCTGTATATTCCTGATATTAACACCTTTACTGGAACAGTGTAGTGCAAACACCATAGGCAGCAACATATATTATCTTTGTTATGCAATCTATTAATAGATGAAAATGTTAAGTATGCATTCAATCCAAACTCCTTTAAAAGAGTTGAGCGGACACTAGGAGGAATATGTGCTCGTCCCTGCACAAGTTTTGAATTCCTTCTTGGAATTCTGCCTGTAAGAGAGGTTGGAGCTGGGTGGCTGCCTCAGTTCCAGGGAGACTCCAGGATGGGTGCCACCAGCAGAGACATGGGAGCTATTCACTGCCTGGGGTCAAGGTCATGTGGGAGAACACTGCTCAGGTTTGATTTTAACATGTGAAATTGCCTCTGACTGATGGGGTAGTAAGAACCTCCTGCTTTGGCATTTCTGATCTAAAACTTTTTGAAAGCTGTTTTTCTTGCGGAATTGTTGAAAACATAAAGATTTTTTCTAATTTGAACTGGAGGTACTTCCAAATTTTAACTATTTTCCCATGGAGGGATGTTTCAGTTTCAGACACAGGGTAAGAACAGGGAGGGAATAGTAAATTATGCCATGAATGAGCATATGAACTGCTTGTGCTTTTCTGATATTTTGCCCCTTACTTCCATATATACTCATCTTCATGCTTTACCTGAGCAGACCCCGTTTTTTAAGGAGAATTATGTACACAGTTTATTCCAGTTCCAAACTAATGCAGATTTTACACTCAGTGTTGAAAGGCATAGGTTTCCATTTTGCATCTAATTAGTTTAGGGAAATAAAGCAGAAGAGTCAGCAATGCCTTACAATGCCTGTGAGGGGACACTTGCCCAGCCTGGCTACGAACCCTGTCACACTCACAGCACATCCAACCAAAAGCATTGCCAGCAACACAAGAGCTGGCAAACCATGCTGGAATCTCGCTGCAGTTCATTGATTCATAAGGCAGAGAGACCATATAAACAGCTCCGGAAAACTGTGCCACTGAGCCACCAGGAAAGACAGCTTCTTCCAAGAACTGGATCTGCCACAGCAGTGCTGTTTCATCAGGAACGTGGCTAGAGCCCAGGGAAAAGAGAAGGGGCGGGCAGCTGGCACGCTGCATCTCCCCAACTTCCTCCTCGTTAGGCTTCAGAAAGGTGTGGGAAGAAGGAAGGCAGTACTGGTCAAACAGGGCCCTCCAAGGGCCAATTTGTAAGCATTCACCTGCCAAGAGAGCAGCACAGCATTTATAACAGCGCAGCTGCCAACAGGGTAGACGATGTGCAAGAGCCTCGGTGGGCACCCCGGCCGGGGGCTCACTGCCCCTGCCCTGCTCCCCAGGTCCTGCCCTGCTCCCAGGCAGGGACCTTGTCTGGAGCATCTGAGAACGGTGACACCATGAACAAAAGCCATGCCAAGATATTTCAGCCTGCTACTTTGCCCCAATAAAGAAGTTTGTGAGAGGAAGATTCAGAGACCCAATACAATCTTTCAGGAGCAGTCCACGTGCCCATGTGGACAGGCAGCCCAGCTTCCGCAGGAAACACAATGCCAAGGTCCCAGGGACAGTGACTGCTTAAGAGCCCACAGCACCGTCTGTAAGTGTGGGAGTGTTAAATGTAACACTATCCAGGAGAAATTGCACTTTGGATAAACTAAATTATTTCTGGATTTACAGTCAAATGCAGAATTGTCTTTTCTTTCTCTGCCAAATTGTTCTGTGATATTTCTGAGCTACTGTGACCCAGACCAGAAGGAGGTGAAAGGATTTCTGCCTTGGAAAGAAAGGTGTCTTTTCATTTTCCTTGTCTTGCTGTTTTATTTTTTTTTTAACTTACAGAGCAGCTAAAATTGAAATCCAGAAGTAGTGATATGATACCTATTAACTCTATTTTGTATACTATTAAAGCAAATGTGTAAGACTGAAGTGCTTTTATGGCATCCTTGATTATTTCTAGCAGTAGCAGGTGGGGGGTGACCATCAGCTCGGCTCTAGGATGAGTAAATCTAGTATAAATCTCTTATATTTCAAAAGGAACAGCAGAGATGCTATTCTCCAGCTGAAAACACGTATTTCTCTTGTTCAAGGATTTTTATCTTCATTATTGTTTCTTTTCTTGTAGATTTGTCACTGTAACCCTTGGTATTCAATGGATCCCATCAAGCAGGTAACCTAAAGGGTATGCTTTTATTTATTTTTAAAGACAGTAAGCTACTTCCTCACTATCTACCTGAAATTGATAGGTATTATATTATTAAATACATTTTAAAAGTGTGTGCCTAATTTCTTTATAAAAAAACAAATCAGGTAAAAACATTAGAATCGGAAAATGCTTTGCACCAACTTCTGCTTGTGACCTGCAAAATGCAGTTAGCTTAAGTTGTGATTTTGTTTTAGGATATGTGGGCAGCTATTAAGTTGAAATGAGCCTCTTCAAATACAGTTTACACATTGGACCAAAGTCTAAAAAAAGGAAAGCTAGTGATTTGCTAGATATGCCCAAACAAATGTAATAATAACTAATAATATTAATAATGATAATAATAATAAAGAAACATCAAACTTTAATAAAGCATTTGTAAAGGTTTCTGTATTTCTCCTACAAACACCTCTATGGAAAACAAATAAAAAATATTTGATGCAGGAACACTAAATTACAAACCACCCCATTCTCTGATGGAAAGCAAGAGAGGGTGACTGCCCAAGTTTGCTTCTTACTGGCTCCTATATCATTGATTCCTTTTGGCATTTTCTATCTAGAACACAATTAAATTGTTCAATCTTCATCATCATGCTACCTGCCAAGCTTTGTATTGCCTGAATTCTGCTGCTTTATTTGGAAAGAATTAAAATTATCTACTAGAAAGGTTGAAAATGTTTGATGCTTGGGTTTTGCAGTAAGTGGCTGTTCTCAGTCATCTGTCAAAGTATAAAGAACATATTATTGTTTCATGTGCTGTGTATGAGAACTCATGAAAACTAAGTGTGAGGCAAAATAAGAAGTGTAGATCATGATTTTTTGTTTTTCAAATCTGTGCTCATATTTAGACAAATTTATCATTATCATTGCATCACCCATCTGATTCTTCTCTTAGTCCTCAGATAGTTAAGAAATTAGCATATGGGAGGTGAAACGGTCTTAGCTCCTCCACTTCTTAAAATCTTGCAGATATCAAGGCCAACAGGAGATTTTAGCCATGTCTGTTCTAAAAATTACTCAAAATTATGTTACTTGCGCTCCCAGCAGATGAAGTTATTGCGCAGCACTGGAGGTACATGGACAGTAACAGAGGCACTCCTCTAGCATAGAGCAGCCCAGCTGGTGATATAAAACACTGGCCAGCAGTTAGAGCATTGGCTGCTGTTCTGATCCCACTGCATGAGTTGTAAGATGAGGAGCACTCTGCAATTCAATTTTAAGAAAAGAGCAGTATGCCTGAAAAATAATTGAGAAGAATAGTGGACAACCATGACTTGGAAATTTCAAAGTAACATACACTGTGAGTATGCCCCTGCCTAGAGGGGCCACTGGCAGGACTTTTTTTTCCACAGATAATTACAGAAGGTGCAATGTAAAGCAACCAAAATGTGCTTTTAATTAATCATGATTAGGTGAGGAACCCAAGCCCCAGCATCAGTAATAATAGACAACAACCATGTGAGCATTGCGCTAATAGGCACTATTGTCACAAGGCAGAGAGAGCACAGCACTTACCAGCGTTCCCCAACTAAAGCTGCTGATCCAGAGAAAGACATTATCCTTCTAAAAACCCTGCCCATTTAAATCCTAGAATATCAGCACAACAAAAACAGTACTATTAGCCTTTTGCATATACATATATAAATACACACATCTCCATTGTAAGAGCTTGTATTGATAAGCAAATTGTTTAGGAAATTTCTTAGGGTTTTTAGCACAGTAATGATCATCAGGTTATTGAGGAGGGGTATGACAGAAAGGAGAATTTTTCTAGTTCATTTACCGTGAATAATGATCAATCCTTATGAATCCTTATGATCCTTATGACCTTGAGATGAGCCCAGTGGGTTAGAGCATGGTGCTAATAACACCAAGCTTGTGGGTTCAGTCCATGTATGGGCCATTCACTTAAGAGCTGGGCTTGATGATCCTTGTGGGTCTCTTTCAACTCAGAATATTTTGAGATCTGTGATTATGATTTATGACCAGTCAAGAAACATGTATAAGTTAGAGCTACCTCCCATCCAGGATAGATGTGACTATCAAATTCCTCTATTTACTCACAGTTAAAACTACACGAACAGCACCTAAAATGCAGGTACTTGGTGTTCTAAACCAACACAAGGAGCAAAGGCTGCTTGAGAAGTCCTCTGTAGACTGCATTTAGAGCACACTTCTCAATTTCTGAATACCTCCATAACCACAAGAGCCACAGACAAAACCCAGAATACCCCATTTGAAACACCACTTTTTATGCTCCCCAAAACACAGATTGCAAAATTTAATGTGAGGATGGAGGTGTGCTTGTCCAGCAACGAGAAAGTGTACCATCTCTCAAGGAGCTGGTTCTCACAAGGCAAAACCACCTTTTTTTCTTTCCTTTTCCCTCTACCCAATCCTTTTTTTTAATAGTGAGAGGAGAACTCAAATTGCTTGCACTCACTTTGTAAAAGTTCAGCCTGCACTAAATCCCGACACTAGTGCTTGGCAAGACCTGCCCGCACCAAGAGCAGGGACCTAAATGGCAGCAAACAACTTCCCAAAGGTGTCTCAGCTTCCCATTCCATGCCAGATCCCCCTTGGCCACCCTACAGGGCCCACGACTTCTGGAAGGACAGAGCACATGCTCAGCCCTGCAGCAACAGGATGATTCTGCCAGCCAGTGTAGGAACAGGGCTGGCAAGGGAGACAGTGCTGCTGCTGACTCAGCATTCTCCAGGCCAGAGGTCACTCCTGCGCAGAAGCCAGCAGTGACCATGGGCCGCAGAATTAGGATCAGGCAGAGGAAGAATGAGGGTCATTAAAATGCTTGCAGAGAAAAAGAAAAAAAAAAAAAAAAAAAAAACAACCAAAAAACAAACAGCCTGGCAAGTTTGGAAACCACTGTAGTAAGTAGAAATTCATAAAATAAATCTTACTGTAGAATATATCTTTCTGAGGTTTTCTTTTTATAGCAAGCCTTATTTTTGGAAAATTGATATTCCGTTTCATGAGATATTTACAGCTCTTAGGAGCACAGCGATTCCCGCTTTCCTTACTGTTTTGATGTTAGAACTTGATGAACACCTTCGGATGTGCTGATCTTTATTATCAACTGCAGCTACACTAAACATCTAACAGGAAAAGGATGTTGGCTCACCTGTTTGTAAGAGCCATTCATTACAATATGCAGAGAATTGAGCTGCACACAAACTCTAATCACAATAAGTAGGAGGCTGGAAATATTTGCCACTGCCAAAACAAAAAGAAAAAACAAAAATCACCAAATCAGGGACTCTCATTTTTATTATTTTTGGTTGTAAAACAGCTGAGGTGATTCTGTTCTGAAGACACTGAACTCCATGTCCATGAAGCCAATTAGCATAGTCACTGTTTGTTCATTACTCAAACCTATGTCCTCCAATTTACACTACCCATATGCTGGGCTAATTTTGTATGGCATAAGATGCCAGAGAAAGGTGCCAGATCCCTAATACATAAAAATTACAGATACTGCAGCAGCTCAGCTGACAGGCAGGGCTGCTTCCAGGATGGAGTTCTGGACCAGTCAGTCACAAAATTCACCCTACCCATATGATTCCTTTAAATCTTTTTTTCCCAGTCTAAAATTAGATTTTAGCAATGCAAGGGGGCAGAAGGGGAAGGATTTTCCGTGATAACTGATTTTGGTGGTGACTGTGCAAAAATGTATGGGAGGTACTGAAAAAAATTTTAAAAGATCACTCTAACAGTCTGATGGGGGAAGGGGATGCAAACACAGAAATAACTCTTGTAAGACATAAAATAATTTTCCACACCAATCCCCTACTCTGTGCCACAAACGCACAGTATATAACATAAGAGAGACATCTGATTAGATCTGTCAAAAAGGCATTGCAGAGGTGCTGCTGAGGTACAAACTGACAAGAGAAGTGCAGGTTTCCCCAAGAGCTGAGAGGGGAAAGCATCTCCCTATTTTAAGACCCTTAGACACTGATGCATGGAGAACCTTACCAGCATCAATAAGAACATGGATAATTTCCTGGCTGATACAGAAGGCAGCAGTGAGACTTTTTAGTGTCGGGAGGAAGGAACATGTCTTCCCTGTTTAATCTCCTGGTGGCTTACAGGCACTCTCTCCATGAGAAGGGGAAGTAGGCAAGATTGTGCCAGCCACTCACAGAGTGGCCTGATCTGGATGAACGCCCAGCCTCAATCCCACCAGGATACAGCCTGCTGCAAAGTAAAACAGGGCTTTAGGAGACTCCACTCTTGCCCATCCCAGGAGGATTTGAGGCTGTGGCTGCTCTCTGCCCCTCTGTCTTTCCTGATGAGCTCCCATCTTCTCCTCGCCCACAACACCAGGCACTTTCTGCACACCCTCATATATAGACATGTCAGTACAGTCTAAGGAAAAAGTCACTTCTGTCTATGACAGCAAAGAAATTCAGCAAAAGTTTAAACTTTCAAACTAAATGGAGTATAGAGAGAAACTTCTGAAAATAAAAGCAACAGTGGTTGTGGAGTTTTTCCCCCCTACTCCTACTAAGGAAGACAAAGTAATGATGCAGGGGCCATGTGAGCTGCTCACCATGCTCTGCAGTTCATTACAGAGCCCATCCAGCAGAGAACACCAATCAAACAGGCCATGGGAAAGCCAGAAACATGATTAGCACCCAAACAGCAG
>VZRQ01009416.1:1350275-1372365 GCA_013397975.1 Machaerirhynchus nigripectus | reverse complement strand
GGTCCTCTGTAAGGGCAGGAATTCATGTGTGGAGCCTCCTTCATCTTCATTATCCCATAGCACAAGCACATAGAGCTGGGAAGATCCTCCTGCCGAGACCTACTGCAGATGCAAACATAACTGTCTACAGAAATTAGTAAGGCAAATAGATCAGCAGAGTCTTATCGAGGCTTGTGACTACTATTATATTTGGCTGCCACAGCTTTCCTGGTGGAAATCAAACACTAAGTGAAAGAGAAGAAAAAACCTTTTGCACCTTGCATGTCAGTGAGCCATGTGCAATCCAGCCTGTAAACAGCTGAGCTAATTCACAGCTGTCATATTTTTAAATGCCACCAAAGTGCCAAAGGGAATGCAGAAATCCAGAGCCATGCATCGTCCCTGATCAGCCAGAACAACACTACCCACCCCTGCTCCTCTTCTTGCCAAAGGCCGCTGGGCTAATACAGCTGATAAGTGTAATTCAGAAGGCCAACTGTCAAAGCAGATGAAGTGCATGTTTTCTTCCCAGCCTTGTAATGCAAATCAGTACATCCTGTCAAAAAATGACAATTTCAGGTTTCCTTCTTGTACCTGAACGAAAAAGGCGCCAGTTCTCAAGACTTGCAAAGTCATACCCTCTTTATGCACGGGCCAGTGAGGGCAGCCAGCTACACTGAGTCTTGCCAGTGTGCTCCATGCCAGACCTAGAGCACGTGGGCAGAGGCTGCATCAGATACAGTTTTGATGTACACTCATGTCTGACAGCATAAGTTCCTTTCGTGCACATTGCTTAATTCCAGGGAAAAATGGAAACGCCCTGTTTGTTATTAATTGGGAAAGTAATAAGACTGTACTCAGAAGTACTTTTGCATCTTGAGACCTTGTCAAAAAGCCAATGTCATCAACTTTAGTGCACACACAAAAATGTTCCTCCTGTCTTTCCCCTGGCATGAGAATCTCATAGCTTCAGAAAATATATTTAACATTATAGGAGTTTAAGCCTCTGCTGGAACCTTTTAAAAATGTCACATACAGCTCTTCAAAGCTCCAACCCCAGAGCCTTCCTGAGGATAATGGAGAAGTTAAATCAACTTTACTCTGGGATTACCTTGCCCCTCAAAGTCTTCCCTTGGTCAGAAATAATTTATTAGAAGATTACAACCATTAAAAACAATTCTCTATCCTCCTTGGAAGTATTTCCTTCCAAAGAGTAAAGAGCTTATGCTAGCTAGACTTGGAAAAGCTGGCTAATCAGAAGGACATCTCTGTTAATTTCTCTAATGTTCTTTGCAAAGTGCTGGCATTCCAGACAGGCTGCTCAGGTGTGTGGCCAAGCATCCTGTCCATTCTTCCTGCATTTATTAGAGACACAAATTCAGCCTCCACCAAAGCTGTGCACATCATCCTGCTTTTACTAACATCTCTGACATGCGAGTGGTAGGTGAGCTATCTCATTAACAGCAACTGCTTTCAGTCTGGGTATAAGTGATTTACAGTACAATGGCTGGAGCTCTCTTTGCATAGCTGTATAGCACAGTAAATAATACAACATAGAAAAGTGTTAATGAATTTGTAAAGTATGGGAGCAGACAGGGTCAATGACATATTTATTATCTTAAGAAATAGATTAATCGGGCCTTGCTACAACAGGATAAAAGGTGGTTCTGCCAGTAGAAACGTGAAATCCCTGTTAGTCTATGATACAGCATAAGCAAGAAGAGCTTAAATACCAAGTTTCCTGTTCCAAGGAAACTGCTTCAGAGAATGCATATTTCAGTCCTTTGAAAGGGTGGAGATACCTTTCAATCTGTTTAAATTATCCCTGATTCTTGCTCAATAACAATAAAATGTGAGAACAGCACTAGCCTTAGCTCGAGGGGAGCTATTGTTAGGCACATGCACAGCTGTTCTCTGTTTCTAGGTACCCCATGCACTCCACCACTGCTCTGTGCAGCCTGCTCTCCAGGCTACACTGCCTCTAGTAGCTGGAGTGCAACCAACCACTGCACATGGGCAGAGAGGGGATACCCTGCACCCAGTAGGAACAGGATCAGGTTTCCTGCCCAAACCCCACAGCTCTCCATGAACCCTTATTCAAACAAGAACCCTTAACAGTGAGAAATCAGCTGAGAATGTAAAATGTTAATTCAAATACTTTGATGGTAAGCAGACTGGATTTTAGCTGCATTGCTTTAAGAAAATGAACAAATATAAAGGAATCATAAAAGTCTAACTTCAGATTTCACACAAAGTAGAGCTGGGCTTCATCAATGATGCCCTGACATAAGGAGCATTAGAATAGAGGTTTTCCTCTTTTCTACTTGGTGGTATGAGCTGTATCAGTAAAAAATCTCTCTTGCATTTCAGATGCATGTTCTACCTGCCCTCCTCTCTCCCCCACCCTCTCAATACTCTGTCATTTACAAAAGGAAGGATTTTGATTAATGACTTCTTCCTGCCAAAAAGATAGCCTCACAAGCAGCAGAACAAAAATAAGTTCGATTCTATGGAGCCCATAAATACAATCTTTCTGTACAAAAATCTCCAATTAGTCGCCAGGCATACTTGCTTATGAGTCATTAATGAATACTTCTATATGCTGAACATTCATATCCTTCTGTTTGTGACACCGCCTCCAAGCCTGACCCCCTGTCATCACATCAAAAGGATCAAGATTTTAAATGAGGTATTAGCAATTTCTTAAATAGCTTTTTTTAACAGCAGGGAAAAACTATTGAACCATGACTATTCAGTCATAGGCAACTATTGAAATCCCAGCACCTCATCTCCTCCATCCTTCAGCAGCTGAGGGCAGGAATGCCATGTGTTTCACCATATATAGCATTCCTGTATAAGAGTGATGGAATTTTTGGTTATTTAGAACCCAGCCATGCTGTGAAGCCTCTATGGGCAGTTTCCTGCACTTACAGGTATAAACAGCAGAAAAGCCAAGTTCTGTAAGACAGCACTGGGGGGAACTCACCTGTAATTCACTTTGCCTTCTAAAACACAGTTTGATTCCACCAGGTATATAGGGTAGCGAGAAACTTAATTACTATGTCTTTTATTCTGCTATTCTTTCTACTAGCCCTAAAACTGCCTTTTTAATTATCTACAACTTATTCTGTGTTTTAGAGTGAGGTAATTACCAAATTTGGGCAAATTATACCATAGCTGATACCATTTGGTTCTTGGACCACATCACCACCAACAGTACCAGTGAGTATTCCAAGAGTAGTAAATGGGTTTGAGTGACCTTGGCAAGCAGGGAAAAAGCTTCCCTCTGTTCTCAGCCAACCCTTGCACAGCCAGGATAAACCTTCCCTGTCCCCCACCCCCAAAGAAGCACCAGCACTAGTCATCTGATTTGTTTTCCTCCCCAGAGCCCTCTGCACCCCCAATACATTCGTTTCTGCTTGGTATGGGATTTGTTTAAAATCCCCAAATCACTATGGTACAAAGATGCTCCCAGGTTTGGCATAGCAGGGCTGGTCATGGCATTATCTTTAGCTTTGTCCCAGTGCTGGACACAATTCCTATCCCTTCCACAAAGCTTTCACATTTGTCCAACACATCAGCAGCTGTGACATAGCAAGGTGGCCTCTCCTGGGACGTGTCATTGTTCACCTTCCCCTCTGATGAACCAGAGGACTTTACTGCAACCTGGTGCACCCAAAAACGAAGCAGTTAGATTCAGATACATTCAGCTGCCCTTGCTGCCTAATAAAAGAATGCTGTCAAAAGAAATCCAGTTCTTGTTATTTTGAGGCTTGCATAGGGTCACTGTATGATGATTGTTCCTGGGGGGGGGAAGGCAATTTTTGTGCTAGATTGCTCCTTTTAGATATAAAAAGCCACATAAGGCAGNAAATACCTTACGGTAAGAAACCTGAACAGCTCAATCTGTTTATCTTATCAAGAAGAAGATTGAGTGGTGACTTGATTACAACAGATAAGCACCTCCTGGGGAGAAAATACCAGGTACTAAAGGGATCTTTAATCTAGCAGAAAAAAAGCATAACAAGAAGCAATGGCTGAAAGCAGATTAATTCAAACTAAAAATTAAAAATACATTTTAATAATTAATTCAGCAACATATTGACTGTGATAGCAAACAGAGAAATACTGAGTAGTGTAACAGAAAGAGAAGGTTTGACTAGACAACCTCAAGACCCTTCTGGCCCTGCACTCTGAATTTCAGAGTGAGAAGGGAAACTGGGAAGTGTTCTGGTGTAAGAAAGTGCAATTCATATTTCTTGTCAAAATCAGACAACTTCACTTGCCCATGCTTGATTTCTTTCTTCCCCTGGTTGGTGAAAGCAATATTATAAACTTTGTTTGAACTGGAACCAAAAAAAAGTAGCTTTTAAGGAGTCATTAGACACAACAGCTCAAAGGGGCAAGCTGAAAGGCAGCATTCACCTCTGGAAGAGTCTGAGATGCACCCTTGGCCCCTCCACATTCCACCTCACATTGTGGGCACAGTGCCTAGGCTGGGATGGGCAGAGAGTCTCACACTGCACAGTGTCACACAGATGTGCCAAGGGAGTCTCATCGCAGCCAGGTTGATAGAGCTGAAGCTTGCACATCTCTTACATGTCCCACTGGCCATTTCTTCATCAGGCCATTGGACAAGAGTGCTGGAGAAAACATTTTGCTTATGTGAAAGCCATATTTTTGTGCATTTTCAGTTCCAAATTGCTATAACTGCTGGAAAACCAGCACTGAAAAATAAAGCTTGTATAGAAATTGACTGCTTTCCTGTGGCAGTCCCTGCTGCGCTATGGGGAGCTATAAAGCTATTGATATTGACCTTGGGGTTTATTCTTCTATTTACTGTAGAATTCAGTTAAAGCTCTTGCTCTGGTAACCCTCATGCCAATTAATATGATCTCAATATATACTGTATGTTTCTTTAAAATGCACATGTTTTACAAAGAATGCAAATAATAACATAGGAACTACTTTTTAATTAGACATTGCATTTAATTAAATAAAATTTAACAAATCAAATTCTGCTCAGTTTTAACAACATAATCCAATGTACATTAATACTATTACATTCATGTAAATTATGTAATTATGATTATAGGATTTCATCCAGTAAATCATGAAAAAGTCTGAATATTTACTAAAGAAACGAGGTAAGGATCTACACTGTCATCATCCATCACTTCATCATCATTAAAACAGGTAGTTTAGATACTAGCTGCAACTTTGCCCAGTTGGACAACCTAATGGGTAAAGAGGCTTGGCCCTTGGGGACAAAATACAGCAATCTCCCAACTCAGTATTACGGTTCCTGATCATTCCCAAGACAAAGGTTGCATAACATACACCAAAAATACATATTGGGTCACTACTCCAGGTGACAGCCAGAAAGCTTTAAGAATCACCATAAAATATTTGACCAACACTGGAAATTGCTCATGATGAGCAATTATAAGACATACTGATTATTTCAGAAAAGAAACCCCACCAACAGTGAAGATACTCCATAATAGTTTATGCAGTCTGAAAATCTCTTAAGCATTTGGGCTTTTAGTATCTATAGTAAATGCTCTTCACTAATCAGCTTAAACAATGATTTGACATTCCTATGGACAGCAAGTCCTTTGAGGTCACACAGGGAGCCCGCACTAATGGGCTACCTCAACTGAAAGACACCCGCAGGAAAAGAAGAGAAGCTTCTACACCCAAATGACACATCAAAAAATCCATCTGCCAAACAAGATTTAAAGTAAATAGAAAATCAGACATTTAGGCAATTAAGCAGCTATGGGATGAACACATGGAGTAGGCTAAAGTAAAGCAACCCATTCACATGGCCACTGTGTTATGGGAACAAAAAGCATACACTGGAGACATATCAACTTGTCTGTGATACCATCTCACGTGTTTAATACAGAAATCATGAGATAGCTGAGGGAAGTCCAGTGATGCAGCAGGTATGGAATCACAGGCAGAGAAGCCAGTAGGTCTCTGTACAGAGTTAGGCAGGGAAGTGAAGGATGCTCTATTCTAGGCTTGGTCTTGGTTGATAAGATAAGCAAAAAAAGGTAAGACAAGAAAAGGTTGCACTAAGGATAAATTATCCACAGAAAAATTATTACCAGATTTCAGATATGGAAAACATAGGTAGAAGTCTGGCATAATGAATTTAAGTATTACTCAGTTTAATTCCATCTGTAGTTCTGACTGTCATCTGATTTCCATGGAATAGAAAATATCAGAGAAAAGAGCTAAAAGAAATAAAAAGAAGGCAGAATTAACAGCCTTGCTGATGAAGAGCAACTGCAGGAAGTGAAAATCAGTGGCCTGGGAGGGGGAAGATCCCAGGGGCCTGAGCACCACTCAGAAATACTTTTCCGGGCAACAGTTGATATGAAAGATGGGGATTAATCATGGACTCAGAAAGCAGCATGACAAAAGATGGCAAAGCTGCAGAAGGAGGGTTTTAGGGCGGGATGTTTTTGCCAGTGAAAGCAGTTGTGCAGCGTGGGCACTGCAGGCAGCCTGGAGCTCGGGCAGGCGGGATGGAGTGGGGCACCCAGGGACTTTGCAGGAGGGAGAGTACGGGATGGCGACCAGCAGAGCCTTTTGCAACCCTGCCTGCTGTGATTTATCACTTCTCCTGGGGCATAGTGGCTTCCAGGCTATGGAGGGAAAGCAATGCACAAGCAGGCTAGTGCTCAGGTACGGGGAATCATTCTCTTAACCATCACCTGGGTGACTCCCTAATCACTCTGTAAGCACCTATTTTTTATTAGAACACTATCCTGAAAGGGGGTTTCTCCATTTCCTCTCAATTTCAATTTAATCTGGCAAAAAGAAACACAATGCTGAAGGCTTGATAGTCATTGCAAGAACAGTTGCTCTTTCCCCATCTATACTTTTAATACATTACTGATGAGTAAGGTTGAATCAGATTTCTAATTAAGATACTTGGTCGTGCAATTAATGATGAAGATATCTGACACATGTCAGTAGAGCAGCATGGTTCCTGTGAAGGCTGACAGGACTTCTACTTTTTACTTCAGCAGAGCCACCCTAATGGTAAGCAATTCAGAATTTTCTACCTTAGAGCTTTTTTAATGCCATGAATAGCATGCTGTATCCTTGGTAGCATATCTTTGAGGCTATCTGTTGGCATGGCTTAATTATCCAGTATCAGCTTTCAACGATGAGTATATGAATTCTGACATGGCTGTTAGAAGTCTAACAGCTCTTTACCCAAAACGTGCATGCATTCTCTGGAGTCCTTAGGCACAATTTTCCTTCCCCATCACAGCAAAATGTGACCTCTTTACTGGCATTAGCAGTGATATTGTAATTCATAAACTATCCTTAATTGGGGCTAAAAAGCATTGTAATGATGAGAAATACTTCCCTGAAAAAATAGATTCTGCTTGCTGAGGTACTGCCTGACAGCTTCAACACTCAAGAATCAGAATGCTAAAGATATTCTGAGTCAAAGAAAGCTTATGATAATAAAGTATAGCCTGGCATATAGAGGGAGAAGTCATTGTCTTAAGAGTGAAAATAGAAGACTGCTTCAACTACCTTTTCTTTTAATCTTTTCATGCACCTTATTACATCTCTCCTGCAACTGTGACAGAAGAACTGCTTTAGAGCAAGCCTTCTCCCTGGCTGCAGTCCTGGACCTCACAGCAAATCCCAAAGCATTCCCAAAGCCAGCCCTCTCCTCTGCTTACAATGAGAAAAATAGTACTGGTAGGAGCAGGCTATGGTGAAAATTGCATTTCTAGAGGAAAGCTTCCTAATTCCATTATGATTTTCATTATGCTCCCATTTTAAAATGTCCAAACAATAAACTCATAAAAATACATAATGAAAATAGTCAGACCATTAACTAAAGTCAAATGCAATGCCACTATAATAAGACTTGCAGGTGCTTCTGTAATCAGCAAAGCAACATGATTCTGATTAAACCAGGAAGAAGGGATTTTTCGAAATCTTTTACCCCTGCTTCCAAATATGTAGAAAATGTGGGTTTAATGTAGCAAATTATGTTTCTTTATATCAGTATTTTCCTGAACTAGGTTCTGTGACAGCAGCCTGCATTTCATAAGGCATGGCTTCCAACTAGCAAAATCTATTCTCAACAGGAAATATGCTCCACTTAGTCCAAATGTTCTGAGGACATCAAACATATTTGTATAAACATGCTGTATCATAATTGAGAGGGTTGCTAGTACTTGGGATTTAGACAGCACTTTACAGCTTCAAGGTGCTGTACAAACATTTAACTTATTTATTAATTTTCCAACTAGGGACATAACCTAGATTTAGTTAGAAGAAAGCTGTGGATGAGAGTAGGTTGGGTAAACAGGTTTATCATATTTATGTAAAAGACCATACAGAGTCCTATTAGAGGTGCTTCCTTACCAAAACAAAAAGGTAAAACACCTCAAAAGCTTCTAGTCCCCGATGGGGAAACTAACAGGCAGCTTTATGAAGGCCAGCTCAGACCACCAGGCTGAGGGTTTCAGAGGCATTTCTCACTGGTCTCCCCATGTTCTCCCAGAGAAGAAAAGATGATTTCCATTGGCTTCAGTGGAATGTTGTAAATATTTTCGAAAACTTCTTCCTGTCACTCAGTCACGTCCTTCCCTAGTCCGTAAACTAGATCACTGCAAACCAGCAGGCTCAGTACTCCTGCTCTGGCTTCTGGGGTTTATTACCACACTAGGGTGTATTTTCAAAGACTCAGGAGTTACGGCCTATTTACAAAAATATTTAGATTTGTAATTCCTATTAGGTGCTTAACATTAAGTGACATCAACAGCCTCACTGCCCATCTCTGGAAGGGTTTTTGGTAAGCATCATTTACTTCACAGCTGATTTTTGCCCTAAATTACTAAATTGCTCTGAGTCAAACACAGTACAGCTAAAATCATCTGACTTCTGCGAGTTTATGTTCTGACTACAGAGAGTGAAACTCTCTCATCTGATATAGGAGTGTCTCTGCAACTTATTACTCTTTCATTGGCACATAGTAAATTGAGCTTTGGCAATAGCAATGCTACTGGGAAATAAAGATAATTAAGAAACATAAAGCATGCCACTCTTCTTGAACACAGTTGGAATGTTGGTTTTCTGTGTCTCTCATTGTAGGATTATGAGCCTGGTTTTAAGTTTGTATTCTCATAATTTTACATAATTGACCATTTGCAATCTTTTATAATCTAAAATGTCTAATAACTATGCACAGAAAGTGAGCCCTTTCCATAATATTTATAAATATTTCATATGAACTGGAGTTAATACAATTTATTTATAATGCATGGGAGTCTGCAGTGGGTTTATAAAAATAATGTGTGTTAACATGCAGTCATGATTTAATAATCAGAGACTAATTTCTAAAATACATATGGAGAGTGGCTGGTTCCAGTAATTGGCAATAGGATTGAGAGGCACAGATATTGACAGATGACTGAGCTATGGTTAACATTCCATACAGGGTGGAGCAAGGATGGCAATTAACACAAACTTCACCCTATTCATCCCTTAATAATTTCAGTATCCACCAGGACAAAACTCAAATGGCTTCTTCCGAAATCCCCAGGATTAATTCCATACTCCTGCTAACAACCATTGTGGTGGCAAATGACATCACACGTATTATGTAACCACAGGGCAATAAGACCATCCAAGGATTCCCACCTGCTCAGGAAGCTCCCAAGAAGCCATAAAGCTACATGAGCCACTAACCATCTATTAACTAAATTATTCCAAACTGTTAAAAGGGAAGAAAAGTTCTCTATCTGTTCCACAGTGAATGCATCTCTCGTCTGATACACTGAGGTTGCTTAAGCAATTTCCACACCACTTTGGAGATCTACACAGCAGATGGGAGTGAAGAAGCCTATCTGCAGGAGAAAATAGATGAAGTCATTGGATTGACTGGAGAACATGCACACAGCTGAAATGGACCTTCTGATTTTGATCTGTGGTAAAGAAAAGGATGCAGAAATAAGCAAGCAGATGCAATTGATGGTGATAATAAGAGCACAGCTGCAATGAGACATCCACACACAAGTTATCATAGAGAGCCCCAAGGCAAGAAAATAGCCTTTCCATGCTAATGTCATTTTTGACACACAACTCAATTCATTTCCCATAATCTTTTAGCGGTGAAAGACAACAGAACAGCAATTGTTTGTGCTGCTAGACGTTCATTTCTTCATTTGGAAGAGGGGAGAGGACACATCAATTAACACACATCAATTAACCCATGAGACCTCTACTGCAGTCATGTACATGCTTCCTCCCTGCAGTTCAGCTGAACATTTTTTATACTTCATTATGAGACTAATCACACTTTCTATAATGCTCCAGTGACAAAATTACTCTACATGTATTTCACCATTTCTTTTTCACTACTCAGCATCAATAAACTGTGAAATGTGTTAGAAAACAATATTTCTAATGGCTTTCTTTTAAAATATATTTCAGGCTGTTCATGTCACAAAATGCTTATCTTTTGGTCTCTCAGACTGCTGGGCTGAGCAAAACAGGGCCTTAAAATAAAATTAAAAACCAAACAAACAAAAAACCCAACAAAAACTAGTTCAGATCCCTATTTTAAATATAATTTTTAAATAAGAATCTGAATGGAGTAAGCAGTTCTTTTAGGGCAGTTGGGCCAAGTTTCTCAGAATTAAATGAGTGTTCAGGCAACAACTTATTACATGACACGACTTTAAATATTTCGATTTCCTATTGTAAAACACTGTGTTATCTGTTTGGTAAGACAACCTACGTATTTATTTACAAGAGAATACAATTACAAAGACAAAAGAACCCTTAAGAACTAATATGAAATTATTCCCCTAATAAAGTTACTTACAAGCTTTAGCATCTGCTGTTATAATTTGTACTGCCTCGGCTCTCCTATGAGTATTTTTTTAGCACACCCTTCCTGCTGATTCCCTGCCCCATTTTGCCTGCTGGTGGTGCCCATTATGGAATGTTCCAGCAGGGCCACTGCAGACTCCAATCAGAGCAGCACATTTATATTTCCTGTAAAAATATTGCTTAGCTCCATGCCACTGAATATATACAAATATAATATATTATGACCCTCTATAAAAAATACATTTTTTAAAAGTTGCAATATATACTAGTTGAGCACACAATGTTTCTTATTTTGGACGTAATTTGTGATTTCAGACACCAGGTGAAGCATAAGAAAAATGAGAACACATATTTTAGTTGGTGCTTTTGCATAAGTCAGAAGGAGGTACACAGCCAATACATAAAGCTACAGCTTTAGCTGATACTGATCCTGATCTGCATGAAATGCTGGGCAGGACTGGAAGCTGGTGGCAGATTCCCCAGTGGGACAGATGCTACTGTCAGAACATGCTCTCCCAGCTCTCAGTCCCTGAGAACCCAGTCCCAGATCTGCAAACAAAGCTGCTGAAATCAAAGAGCCCAAGAGAGTAGATGATCCAAAGGACACCTAGCAGGCATGTTTGAAAGAGCCGAGTCTGAACCCTGCACCGGTTGAAAGCAGTTATAGCTTTACCATCAACTACAATATGGATGCTAGATACATCCCCTTGGCATTTAACTTCTGATTTCAGAAACTTTTCTTTCTAATCCTTTTTATGTGTTTTTGAATAATTCTGAAAAATATTAATTCTGTTAAAATATTTGCTTTCAGAGATCCTTTGTACTTTCATCAGCAGACCACGTCCATTGTCCAGCTTTCGTCTTTAACAAACCCCAGGTTCTGCTTAATCCAGTTTTGCTTTTCTGAAATTACTTGTCTATTGTTCACCATTCTTTTTAAGCTCTATTTTACAGAGAAACCTCCAGGTTCACATCTTTTTCTCTCTGTACATTCCTTTTTAGAGCATAATACAGTGAGTTCCCATCCTCTCAGGTCCTGAAATCAGTCCTTGGATCCCTCAAAATGTCCAAACTCAGAGGAGGGGAGGCCATGTGTGATGTTTAATATAATGTCTTTTCAGAGCATCAAGGAAATGAAGAACAAGAGACTAGGAAAAGACTTGCTTACCCTCAGGAACCTTACTTTTAAAAGCCCTGGAGAAACAGACCTTTGAGAACAAACACAAGAAGTCTCCAGAGATGCACTGCACTGCAGCCTGAGCTCACAAGCCTGACACGGGTCTGCTCTCCTCCTGCTCTTATTCATGCCAACAGCCAAACTCAGGCAGTCATTGCTCTACGGCCTTCTCTGCTCCACTGTTCCTGCAAGGAGAGACAACCCTGTCCTGAGGGAGGAGGCAGAGCTGAGAGCCCCAGACTGCTATCCCTCCCTCCCCAGTCACAGACGCCTGGGGCCCAGGACAGTCCCAGAAGCTGCCCTCAGCCTGCTGTCATACACAGCACACACCACCCCTGGAGAACTGATGCATCCCTAAGGTATCATTTCACCTGGGACAAACATTTGCCCTCCTGCTCATTTTCCCTCCTGCCTCAGGTAGAAGCCCTACCAATGCACGGGCAGCAGAGCTCCCCAAGATGTCTGAGCACCTGCAGCAGCCTGGGTAATCAGTATACCCTACTCAGACAAACTAGCAAACTTTTAGCACGAGAGAATACAATCATAATGATGTATATGACAACAAATTTGTAAATAATACTGATCAAACTTCAGATCAATAGATGTTTTACATATCAGAGTAAACATATAAACTTCACTGCCAGCTTAAGCTTGTAATAATTTAATTCATTTTTGGATTCATTAATCTTTCTATAATCTGATCTATTGGTCTGGTTCACCAACATAAAAACCATTATTGCAGCAAATGTCGCCATTTTAATTTGTAATCAGTGTCCCAGAATTTTTCATGAATTAATTGGACAGTCTTGCACATTAAATATAGTAATAAATGTCTTGCAATGCAGGTGAAATTTAAATTTAAAATATAAATAAATGGTGTTGGCCATAGGAATTTGAACATCCTGATATTTATGTTTAGTAAGTACACAAGTCTGCTAGAGAAAGAAAGCAATTAACATCATCTTGGCCCCGACATCCTCTGATGCAAGGCTGAAGAAATTGTATGTCTGCATGAAAAAGAAGACAAAGACATAAAGCCAGGACTTCTCTCAAATGCAGTTTGGGAGAGCCATCCTGGGGCTGGAGAGGCAGCACCCAGGGGCTCTCCCCTGGAGCCCACCCCTAAGCCAGAAGGCTCCCACCTGGATTGTCACTAACTCAGATCTCTTACAGGGGATGATGAATCCTTGCCTATCTAATCTCCTCACCTAGGGAGCCAGGGGTAGCGTCCTCAACCAGCACCTACTTTTCTGTAGCACCTGAAAACACCACAGGTGAAATTCCTACTCTGGTACACACCAGTTAGACGTTTCTTTTTGGCAGAAGAGCCAGCTGTATGCCAGAAAGACTTAGACAGCTTCCAAAAAACTCAAGCGCTCACATCATGCAAAACATTGCAAGGACACAGTGTCACCATCTAAATTCACATGACAAATACTTCAAATCCAGAACAACGTATAGCTTTGCTTTACAAGTAAGTAGATGAACTATTGTTAGTATGGACTTCTGGTATAACATAGCTTCCTCTGGAAAGTCAAGATATTATTTTTGGAGCAAAAACCAAAACATTTTTGAAGTAATTTTTAGATGTGCACATGGGCATAGAACCTTTAAAAAGAGACTAAATAGCAGAGCACCTTTTAATTTTATTCCCTCCCAAACACCATAGTAAATAAGATACCACTTTGGAAGGGTTTGTATAAGTTATAAGGCTACATTTTCACACATGAAACAAAAAATAAAACTGTTAATGAAAGTTCCTTTCAATATCCTGTTCTGTTGAGCACAAATATGAGTATCGGACACGTAGATCATTAATTCCTATTGAAAAATGCTGAAGGAAACTTCAGAATTAAAAGTACTAATCTCATCTACCAATTTGGTAGAAAACTATTCCTCCAGTGTTTTGAACTACAAAATATCTGTATTATTGTTTACATGTTTCGGATACTAATCATATTTCAATTTGCTAAGATCTGTTTTGATGTGTAGACCCTATGCTGCAACCTAATAAAGCAGTTGAACAGACCCTACTCATAGCAAGAGATTCAGCTTCTCATTACATGAAATGCCCTTTCCGAAAACCCATTCTAAGTAAGCTGTTAATTTGTAACTGCAGAAATCTGGTGACGATTACAAAATGCTCTTGAAGTTACTGTTCTGCAGTAATATAGCAACACAGCCATTTTCATAGCAAATCCAGTCAAACACCTAACGTTTACATCACTGTAAACTTGAAAACATAATTAGTGATCTATCTAGTTACCTGGAACAGTTGGATGGTGCTGCCCTTCACTGGTTCATAATGGTATACCACAAATCAAAACTAATGGCTACCTGACAGAACTGTGGCTCAGCTGCACAAAAACTGAGTTTTCCCTACTTCTCCCTCCAGGACTTCTACATTCCTATCAAATGAACACCCAAAACTGCCTCTTCATAATCCAAGTTTTCAAGTAATAAATGCTTTTATATACTTACTTACCCTTTCACTGGGAGGGATAAGATAGTTGTCAATACTATGCCTGCCCACTGTTCTTGTCTCATGTCAGAGTGCTACTGTAATCCCCTCCTCAGTGTTAAATTGTGCTTTTCTTCCATGAAAGAAATCCAACAATAATAGAATAATGAAAATTATCACAGGATGTTTCCATTCAATATTAAAACATTGGACAGATTAAAAGTGGTACTAAATAATGTCTGTATATATGTAGGAACAGGTGGGATCAGGTAAACAACCAGTAGTTCTCAACATGCACATTTTGCCCTGCTGAGGGATAAAAATATAGCTGGCTCTTTAGCACAGCAAAAGTAATAGTCACTGTGTGCAAACATTAGGTTTCATCTGTGAACTGAATTTGGATTAGTTGGTTGTTTCAGCTAGTTGTCATATACATACTGAAACCTATGTGTCTTTAAAAAAACTATTTTTCCAAAAGAAATACATTTAGGATAATATTAACAGCTAGAAGGTACCTGATGACAGATGATGAATGACTGTTAATTACTGTATGTATTATATGCAGCAAGTCCAACCTTAGATGCATAACTGAGATGAGAGCAGTGCTCGGTTCTGTACACAAACACAAGCAGTAGTCCCTGACTCCAAGTCCTGACAAGTCTATCTGCTAAAAAAAAAGCCCAAGTACAAGAAATATTTTCAAAATATAGAATCAAAAGATAGAACCTCCATTCCAAAAACAGGCTCAATATTTTTTGACAAATAATCTATTCCTATTTATAATATATTGTGTTTACTATTATGTTTGAAAAATGGCTGAAGCTTGCATTGGTGCTGGCCATTTCTATAGAACATTTCATTTTTAAAAGCCTTTTTGGAAGTGCAAAAAAACTTTGCTATGCACATTTTGGATCAATTGTATTGACAGCTGTACCCTATGATCACCCACGCGGGTAAGTAGGGTCCCCCAGTACTTAGTTCAGTTACAGCAACACGGGCCTCTGTGAAGCTCTGTGTGACTGTGTGTTTCCATGAAGAGTGTCCAGAGTTTCCGGAAAAAGTGCCCAAATGGAAGGTGAACTGAGCAAAGAGAAATACAGAAAATAGGGAATTTTGAAAACTTTCCTGCAAAGCACCTTGGACAATACCATTTAGTGAGTTTGTCACTGTAAAGATGGCTGAGTCATCCAAGCCCAGTTACTCTGCACTCACCCTTCTTAGGGCACCTTATTTTCATTTGATTAATAAGTACTGGCTCATGAATAGCAACTGGACTTTTATGGTCTTTGTCTTCTACAGAATGCATAATGATAGCATGAAAACACTTCAGATAAATCTCTTTCATCTCTTATTTCATGGTGGAATATTAAGGTTTACCTTTTCTAGAAGGTTTGACAAACTTCTGAGGACCCTTATGTTACCCCCACTACTAACCACAAACAATGATCTGTCAACAAAGACAAGAGTTAATGGTTGGAATACTATAAATAAAAGCAAAACAAATATATAAATAAAAAAGTCTTTAAAAACAGCCTAAGAGAACATCTCATGTCTTGCTAAGCCTTTGGTGTTAGCACATCACTACCTTTCCCAAAAAGTCAGCTCAGCCTACTCTGGAAAGATCGCTATTCGCTCTGCAGTTTAGCAAACTAGAGTTCCATGTGGCTTCCCTGAAAATGAGACAAACCCCGTTGCACCTCGTACCAGAAATCAGTGCTAAAATACCATCTAATTCGTTAGCCAGGGTTCATGAGCCCAGGCACAGCTTGCAGCCCAGCAGCTGCTGTCAGCTGTGCTCACACCATGAGGAAGAGCAGTCGCACTGTGAGGAAGAGCAGTCGCAGAGGAACCGAGAGCAGCCGCACCCCCAGCTGCCAGCGGGGACAGCCACTGGCGGCAATACAACCCCAAGACTTTGTCCGGAAGTTTTTCAGCTACTGCTGGTTTCTAGGAAGTGATGAAACCTAAAAGTACTGGACTCTGGAGGGAGGAATCAATAAGTGAGAGAAGGGTGTACCTCTATCTGCTGCCCTGCACCACTCCAGTATCTTGTTCTGCACAGCATAGAGCCATTCGCTGTCCAACTGCAGGAGTGACTTTGACCCCAAGTAGGTCATTTCCTTCTTTTCACTGCAGAAAAGGACTGATACTCTCATATCTGATCTTCCCTCCATTGCTGGGATTTTTCACATTTCTTTGCTTTGCTGCAAAGGCTTTTCTATTAGCCACGTCCCTTTTTAAAATAATTATTAACTATTTTTCTTTTTTTAAAAAGTGTTAAGTATTTGTTAATTGCAAAGGAAAACATTTAATTTAATGAGATATCTGTTCACAAAACAAAAAAAAGTGATTGAAAATAAAACGTATGCTACCGCTTTGTGAAAGCCATTTACAGCACAGAAAGACTACTTTGGCAGATATATTTATGTCTACACAAGATTAGATTTTGCATTTATTATGGGCATGTGGCATATTATTAATTATTAACACCAAAAATAAATGTTTATGTTTGCAGAAAAACAAGCTGCTAAATTCTGAAAAAATATTGTTGAGGACTTACACATTGTGTCATGTATGTTATGTAAATGGGAACAGCAGAGATTCAGTATTTATTATTAGAACAAAACATTTTTCAGTCTGCAAGTGGAAATCCAGGCTGTAATTTACATGCATCTCTGAATCAACAAGCACAATACTTACGAACAACACTTTGTATAAAAAATAACTGCCTTCTCACTGAGGGCACATCTCATGGAAATTCTTTGCCTACATTCCCTGGGGAAATGCATGGGAATTACAGAAACACTGCTCCCAGGAGACATGAAATGGTCCATTTTCTATCCTGGACCTGAGGAAAGACTAATGGGGTCCCACAGCCTGCTAGCAGGAAACAGTCCCAGCCAAATGAAAAACGCTGCTGATGAGGCAGTCTTTCTCCCAGATTTCATACATACCCTGTTTCAAGATTTCAGACCCCAATGTTCTGTTCAGAGAAGCTCTCAGCCCTGAAACATCATTGGGAAAGATCTCTTTACCCTCTAAGGAGAAAAGGTCATTATCAAGCTGTATGGAAATGGAGGCAGGAGTAGGATGTCTCGCATAACTCTTGATGTAGTGTTCATCAGTGTAACATCATACTCCCAGATGGCTGCACGTATTACCTTACTCAGGGGCGTGCCTCCTGCCTCCGCAGGCCTTCTCCATTAGGACTTCCCAGGGCTGCTAAGCTGGGTCTGCTGGTGCAGAATGCTGTGATGGAAGCTGTGATCTAGACAAGGCACCTGTAGCTGCAGGCATTCTTTTGTTCTGTCACCCAGCCTGCTCAGAGAATACCTCTCACAAACTGTGCTGCGATGGAGGTTTCAGAGCAAGGGGTGATGTTTTTCAGTAGCCTCCCTGCCCCCTGCCCTTGAGCTATGTTGAAGCTCGAGCAGTGTCAAAACACTATATAGGGATGTCTGTGCATTCACTGCTTCGCTGAACAGAGGTCAGGATTTGTCCCTCTGCCTGTACAAATCATAGAATCATCCAACGGCCTGGGTTGGTTTCTAGTTCCAATCCTCCCAACATGGGCAGGAACACACCACCTTCCACTAAACCAGGTTGCTAAAAGCCCCATCCAACTCGTACTTGAATACTTGCGGGAAGGGGGCATCTACCACTTCTTTGGGCAACCTGTTCCAGTGCCTGACCACCCTCACAGGAAAAGATTTCTTCCTAATACCTAATTTAAATCCATCTCCTTTCAGTTTAAAGCCATTTCCCCTTTTCATATCACTACATGCCCTTGCAAAAAATCCCTCTCCAGCTCTCTTGTTCTTGGTCTCCTTTAGGTACTTCAAGGTGCTATAAGGTCTCTGCAGAGCCTTCTCCAGGTTGAACAACTCCAACTCTAATGCAGAAACCTTTTGATTTTGTCATTTATCTAAATACAATTTTCCAATCATTCTGCTGTAAGCACTGGAGGCACTAAAGATGGAAGCCCAGACCAGCATTCAAATTCTAGACAGCCAATTGATTTTACAGAAGGTTAAACTACTGTGGGCAAAGCAGCAATAAAGTGGACAGACGAGCTCTGCCTCTGGGAGAATTTGCTGTTTCTTGCCATTTCTACCCGTCTCAGCTCCGCAGTGGGGGGCAGGGGCAAATTAGCACTACTCCTGCTTTTGCCTCCCACACCTTTTGCCTGCTGCTCTGCAAAACCTCCTTCAGCTGACGGCAAGAGAGGTCAGAAATACGTATGCAGTGCGATGGAGGAGCAGAGCAGCACATGGAGCAGGTAGTCGCTCCGCAGAGCAGAGCTGCATAGAAGCACCGAGCCACTCTCTGCACAGCAGGACCCTCCCTGCCACCACTCAGCCCCCACCAGCTGCACCCACTGCCTCTTCTCCTCTGCCCTGCCAGGGCACTGGCCCCACCATCATCAGCCTCTCTGTTTTGAGGTCAGGCCCTAGCCACTGCATCACGTCACACCTGCATTTTTCACTGTGGCCCTCAGATACCACCATGCTGAAACACTGAGCTTCAGGCAGGAAAGCTCCCTGTGTCTCTGGATACATTTCCAGGGACAGCTGCTACATCAGGCAAAGCAAGGTACTCTGCTACTGCCCAGTGCAGCAGTACTCTGCCGAGGGGAAAGGCACTAATAAAATAATTCTGCTGTATCATTAGAGGTCAACTTGGACTACAGCAAGTAATAAAAGATTCATAATGGCACATGAGGGGATGCACTAAATAGCCAAACCACAGCTTGAAAATATACAAAGCTTGTTTAGATTTAGGACTTGGTTAAAAACTTGCAGTTCAGCTGGTGTTTCACAGAAAAGTTTGCAATCAGCGATATCACTTCTGTACCAGCGATTTATGCTGCTTCAAGGATAAATTATGCCTTGTAGCAAGGAGTGTCCTAATAGGCATAGGTGCTCCCATGTTCAGGCCAGTAATCAAAAATTAATCCCCTTCCCTGATTCTGTTAGGGGCCAATGCCAGCTATTACAGAGAAGACATAAGAAATACTGCTGGAAGCACTTTCAAGATAACACTTTCCCAATGCTGTGACTTTCCATCCTTTGGTATTTAGCAACTGGCTAAATCTTCATTTTAGTCAATTTCCAATCCTGTAAGGCAGGCAGTGGGACCTGCAGTGTTTTAAAATATTCCTTTCAAACTTTGGTTAATCTTATCTTCTGTCTACATACCAAATCTGCTTTAGGAATCCTGCTAAAGTCCAGTCTCGGGGTGCTGTGACAGCGAGTTGCCCAGTCCATTTACATGTGAACAATCACTACTCACTATTAAAAGAGCTGTCAGAAATTTAATACAGGTATTGGCACAGTATTTTCAGTTTGGTTATAAAAGTCCTTCCCTTATAAAGAGAAATATTGTCCCCTTTCCCTTTAACTCCAGTTTATGACTCTAAAAAGAACAGAAACAACACAGACAAGCCTCTAGCTGCTGAATTCCATCTGCTTTTTCATCCTTCCAACAGCCTTTGACAAAGAATTTAAATCAGATCCCTTTTTTCTCATGAGCTTAAAATTTGGCTGTAAAGTTTGGCCACATTCTCCGAGTAGATTTGATTTTTGGCCATCATTTTTACCAGTAAGGCACATCTAATCTCAGATTTGGTGACACTGCACTCAAACCAGTTGCTCTAGCTTTGATGCAGAAGAGGCCAATATCATTAGCATGAAGAACTTAATGATGTTTGACATATCAGACGACTCGGTCCTGCCTTTAATCTTTGTGGCCAGCCAGTCCCACCAGGCAAATAATGGTCTCAGGAAAGAGGCCAAAGGCTCTGCATAGAGGAGAGAAAACTTCCAACACATCCCTGCAGGTGAGGTTTAGGGCATGTGACCGGAGCAGCTCAAGGTGCAGAGCAGGTGTGTGTGGCACAGCCAGTGTGTATGGCTCTGCTCTGCTCTCCAAGCACACCACTGCCAGTGGCATTACTGTGACATGAAGAGCTATGCTCTCCGCACGTGGAAAGAAGGCATCCTCTCCCAAATCAAGTCTTAAAGCAAGGGAACACTCCTCCAACACTCCCAAACCACTCCCCTTGCAGCACCTGGAAACAGCTGATCCAACCTGGCCCAGAGAGAGACAAAGCCACAGCACTTGGAGCACCACTAGGCAGAGGAACCCCACAGCTGTCACAGGCAGCAGGGCTGGTCCATCCACACGTGCCACTGCAGGGACTTGACTCAATGTGTACAGTCTCTTGCACTTTGCTGTACAGCCCACCATCTGTCTAGTAATTAGGAAAACAACCCTTTTCTTCCAACTGCAGTGAAACTCTGCCCCTCCTCTTTACAAAAGGCCCTATGGAGCCCCAATGCCTGACATGCTTCCAGTTCAAGTGGAAAGAAAATATTACTGATTTCCATCTTCTGTCCTTTTGTACCACCTCAGGGACCAGGCTGCAAACAAAGCAAGAACTGCTTTTGGGGATTGAAAATCCTTGAAGCTGATTTTTCCCACCCCGTTGATCATTCCTGGCTTTCCCACACAAAGAACTTTACCATGCACATGATACCTGCACTAACACGGCCACAGAGATTCCAGAGAATGAATGGGAAGGCCAAAACACCACCACTGCCCACACAAGGAAACAAAAGAAGAGAGGAACTAGGAGGCATCTTTTTTACTTTGCTGGGTTACCTGGCTTAGACGAAAGAAGAAAACTGTCCTTCCTAATGGCTACTGCCAGTCATTTCCACAACCTACCAAATTCCATGGCTCAAATGGAGAACACATTTCTTACTCTTCCAGAAATCCCCTGCCTCATTTCATCTGGTTACCTACTGGCATTGCAAAACGCTAAATTTTGTCAACAAAATACAATGGCACTGTTGCCTACATAAATACATTTAACACCTCTTAACATGCAAAACACGCAAACAAACGATAAACGCAGCTTCTGAGGGTTCACAATGCAGCCAGTGTCCCACTGCCCAGCGCTGCCAGCTGCAGTCGGTCAAATTCAGTAACCAGGTAGTTGCCAGGAGGAAGCATAATTCCTACACGGGACTCGCTAGTCATTATTAGTTTTAGATACTGTTTTGTAGCTTGGAGAAATCTGAAAGGGAGAAGTGTGTGCGCCTCTCGTTTAAGCGACAGAAGTAGAGGGCGTGCAGGAGGGAAGGAGGAAGCACAGCAGAACGCGTGGACGGAGTTTTCGCGTCTTTCGGGAGCCCCGAAGGGCTGGTACGGGGCGGGCGGTCACAGCAGCACCACTACAGCACAAGTCGCGCTCCCTTCCTGTGTCGGTGGCACTTCGGTGCTGTAGGCAGAGGACGAAACGGCGCTTCCCCGGCGTGCCCAGCACTGCGGAAGGACCCTCCGGCGACTTGGGCGGGACGCTGCCCTGTCCCCGCGGCCAAGCGCGGCTGCGGCGGGGCGCTGGGGTCAGCCCGCCGGGCTCGGGGTTCGGACGGCAGCAGCACGGACAGCACCTCCACCTGTGCGTTACCAGGCTGAAGCCGAAATAACACGGGAAAATTAAGGCTACTCGAGCGGCAGGGAGCAGCCGCAGCCCCGCCGGCTGCTGGGCGGCTCCCGCTCGGTCCGGCGCGGCGGGTCCCGTC